>PVKA01019975.1:0-41172 GCA_004027165.1 Ctenomys sociabilis
TCCACCATTTGGAATGGCCCCAAAATGTGACAAACCCAAGACGAGAAACTCAGATGCCTTCATGGGATGGAGCTGATTGCGGAGGCGCTGGGTAAGGTACCTCGGAGAGGATTCAGTCACAGCTCCGTTCCACAAGCAGGATCAGAGCCACCAGGAACCTACAGGGCCCAGGCCTTGTGTCCTCTGGGTCAGAAGAGAGGCCTGAATGTGAGTGGTTTTGTATTTGGAGAGGAGAACTCAGAACTGAGGAAAGGGGGGTGGGTAAGCAGGAAAAGCTGAGAAGGGCTTCACTGAAAGCTCTTAAAAAGACAGTATATGTATGAAATGATGTCAGACAGGAATAAAAATAAACTCAATTCAAATATGAACTTGAAATATTAACACTTATAAAGTACTCACAGGGGACAGAAAGTAGGCTACTAGGTGCCTTTTAATGCAAGGTTTAAAAGTTTTACTCATTTTGACTTTTCACATTTTATTTGATCTGGTGGTTTGGATCTTTTTATGTAATCATTGTAATGGAATTTTGGTAAGAAGATGGATAGCATTTGTGGAAGGCTTAGATTGAAGGAATTAGGTTGACTTGAGTGATAGCAAAAAAAGACAGGGCAGTTGTGTGAAGGAGCAATCCAGCAAAGATTGGTGGCTTTAGGGTGAAAGGCAGTGGTTGAACACTGGTGTTAGTCACCCATCTGCAGGTGATAAGAGCATGTCACACTTGACTCATTTTTTGTGTGTTCTTTTGAGGCAAGATTTTGCTATGCAGTTCAGGCTGGGCTGGAGCTCACTTTGTAGCTCAGGCTGGCCTCAAACTCAAAGCGATCCTCTGCCTGAGCTTCCTGAGTGTTGGGATTATAGGCGTGCACCACCACAGCCTGGCCTTGATTTTCAGTTTTATTTATTTATTTATTTTTGGTGGAACCGGGGATTGAACTCAGGCCCTTGTGCTTGCCAGGGAAGCACTTATTCCACTGAGCTATCTATCTCCCCAACCCTGATTTGCAGTTTTAAAGTGTCAAAATTGCTCATTACATTTAAAAGCTTAGAGACTTCATAACAAATTTTGGGGTGCTGAGTTCTCTAGAAAAACCAGAGGCACTGGAATCCTGTGTGTTAATCGTTTGTTTAGAGGGGTGGGTGCCTGGCTGCGATGAGGAGAGAGGAGCGCTGCAGCTTCCACAGCCTCCTGTTTGCTCCATTTCTGGCCGCCTCACCACCTGCTCTGTCTGTGTGGGGCCTTGTGTGTGTGCGCTGGGCTCAGCCCCGGGCAGCTGGAGGAGCCGACTTGCCCACTGCCTGGCTTCCGGGGCCCGCTGGGCTGCGCCATGCTCTTGCTGGCCCCTCCAGTCCTCTGCAAGTGTACGCAAAGATGGCCCTGGAAACGGAAAAGACAGCAGAAGCAGGAGAGCTGCTCTCACCTCCCTGTGCCCTTCTCCAGGGGCAGCTCCATAAAGCTTCATTCCAGAAGTATCCTCCCTGGCTCCAGAGGGAAGAAGCATCCTCACTTACAAAGCCACAAGATGCAGAGAAGAACCTGCACGGACAGACCCTGCTAAGCTCCCCGCTGCTTATTCCGTGAGAGGGCGCTGTCCATGTCCAGTCATATGTGCTGAGACTTCCTGCTTTCTTCACTAAACCCAAGCATAGAAGTACAGCCTTCCCATTTTCTCTGGCTCTTCATTTCTTAGTAAGACACCTGTGTAAAATAAATGTATTGCTTTTCTCTTGTTACCCACCCTGTGTATGCCTTAGCCAAGTGATGGGTCAGAAAAGAATATTTCCTGCCGACCAGTCCGTGTCGCAGTGGGGTGCCAGGAGATTTAGGAAAGTGTGGCATGATGGCATGCAGGGCCCTTACTGATGACGTTGCAAGCTCTGATGAACATGTTAACATTAGAAATTGGAACTGGTGATCAAGGGAAAAGACTTTGTCCACCTGAAGCACCAGTTACTGAAGTCCTATTTTTATAACTAAATGTATTAATAAAGCTGGGAGCTGAGTAATCTTCCTGCACTTAAATTTTACTTATTTGTTTTGAGATAGGCCTGTATTGCCTAGGGTGGTCTTGACTTCTCAGGCTCAAAGAATCCACCTGCCCCAGCCTCCCAAGTAGCTGTATGTGGATGTTTCACTGCACTCAGTTGTCCTGCACTATAAGTAGTCCTAGAAGTGCTTGTCAGTTACACAGTATTTGGAAAAGAATGCATTTGAGATATGTATCTTAGACCATACTTGCATGGTGAGCTGAAAACTGAGTTCAACCTGTTTTTTTTACTGAGGTATTTTATTCTCATGTTCGTGAGCTTCTGAATTCCATGATTTGTCATTGTTGTGTAAATGATCATATTCCTATGCCTTGGCAAAATAAGGGGCCATGGAAGGTGTGAGTTGCCTTATGATGAGATAGAAGGCCTTGGGCACTTAGCCTAGCCTATCCAAGGCATCTGAATTCAACCTTGTCCTTGCAACTTACCAACTGGTCACCTCAGGGATCACCTAATTTCTCTAGGGCAAATTCTAAAATGAAGATAATACATTGGACTATTCTGAAGATTAAAGGACAAATACAGAAAGCACACGGCTTAATGCACAGGATCTTTGTTTTTGTTGTTTTTTTGGCACTGGGGATTGAACTCAGAACCCTGTGCTTGCCAGACAGGTGCTTATTCTATTGAGCTATCTCCCCAACCAATGCACAGGATCTTGACTCAGTAAGTGGTGGCTTTCATGATGATGATGACGGTGTGTGTTGTTCTTCCTGAAACCATTTATGGAAGCTCCCGATTCTCTGGGTCAAGCTAGTTATGAACCTATCAAGCAGCATAGCATCTGGGTACAACCATGGGCAAAACGCACAGACACGGTTGTTTCCATAGAATTCTCGCCCAACACCATCTCACCTTGGCAAGGCACCCAGCAAACTTGCTTACTGAAGAACCCCAGTGTGTCAGAAGAATGAGAGGGAGAGCGAAAATGATAGCTGCACTGGAGAGAATGTGTGGCGGGAGCTCCTTCTCTCTGGGTGTATAGCTGGGAAGGAAATTACCCGGAGGCAGGAGAGAAGGAGAGGTTTGAGCTTCCAGCTGGGATCCTGCTGACTTGTGTCTTGGAAGCCTTGGCTGCAAATGCATTCCTGTGATTCGACCTTCTCTTGAGCCTAGAGGCTAAATGAGCTTAATTAAGCAAACTCGCATCCCCACCTGGGAAGCAGGGCTGGCGATGAAGGGAGCCCCCCTCAGCCAGCAGGGCTAGTTGGCTTTGGCTTTGGCAAGCAGTTCTGGCTGCTTTCTCAGCAAGGTGGGAGCTCAGTGGGAGCCCTGACACCTGCTGAGCCAGCGGCCCTGCTCCAGAGAGAGCCGCTTGCTTGGGGCTGCAATGAGGGTGGGGTGGTCTTGGCTGGTGAGGGCTCTTGGATGCTTTGAACAGATGTGCCTTCAATGGTCGCTGATGTTCTGTGAATAAAACTTCTTCATGATCCTTGTGGCCAGTATGCTTGCAAGTCGGAGAGCCGGTGCCAGCTTGCTGGGCTGCCTATGTTTGCTGGGGTTTCTGAGTGGCTGTTACATATTAAAATGCTGACCTGGCTTATAAAAGGTACCCTGAGGGCCAAGTGCAGGTATAAGAGAAGAGACACGCCTTTTGAGGCTTGGGTGAATGCAGAGACAACTCCCACTTGAGTGCTCAGTGGGCCCTAGGACTTGGGCCAGAGTGAAAGGAAAGAGCGAAATAAAAGTGTGGATTATGAGCCTCCTTCCCACTTGTGCTTCTTGGAAGCAAGTCCAGCACTCTAGACCGCATTTGGTGGCCTGCAGGAGGTTGTCCGTGGGCTTTTCTCCTCCTGTGTCTCGCTCTACAGGCAGCGGCGGGCTCGTGCTGGCTGTGCCAGATGTCCCGCTTGCACCCTCGCTCCGTGTGCCCAGAGCTGTCTTGTCTGGACTGTATCATTGGGCTTCTCCTCCTCTCTTGGATCTGGCCAGGGCGAGGATCAGCAAGAGACTCTGCCATTTATTGCTCCACGCTCCTGCACTTCCTGGCTTGGTTGGGACCTGCTGGGCTCCTCACTAAAGGCCACAGCTTTTACCTGGTAGCCCCCTGCTGTGCTCTGGATCTGGAATGTTCCCCAGAGGCCCATGTGGTCCCCAGGTGAGGGCTGTAAAGAGGCAGGCAGTAGAACCTTTAGGAGGTGGGAGCTTATAGGTTCTTGGTGGGCATGCCCTCAAAGCGACACGGGAGAGGCCGGGCAGATGGCTCAGTGGAATAAGTGCTTTCCTGGCAAGCGCAAGGGTCTGAGTTCAGTCCTCGGTTCTGCCAAAAAGAAAAGGGACTAGGGAGTCCAGCCCCTTCCTTCCTGACTGCAGTGGGGATAGCAGCTCACTCCCCTAGAGTCTGCTGCCAGGATGTGCGGCTTCCTCGTAGCTCTGAAGAAATGGGGCCAATCAGCTGTGCCCAGAGCCAGGCTAAACCTATCCTCTTTTCATTTCATAAATATCCTCTTTTGATTATTTCAGGTATCTTTGTTACAGAAATGAGAAGCTTAACACATGTTCTTTTACAGTTGCAACTGTAACTGACAACTTTCTGGGTCCGAACCTCCTCCCATCACCCTTCAGCATGCAAACAGTGGCTGCAGGGTCCTCAGAACACTTCATCATATCTACTGCCTTTAATCCCATCCCTCTCTGCTTCTCCTGCATCTGGTTGGATACCTTCAAACTTATCTCCATGCCCTCAAAATGAGGCCTGGGACCTTTGCGCCCCACCCCCATACGACAGTTGCCTTCTGCTGGTCTTCCCTGTCCCCATCTCACCTTGTCTTTTTGAACCTGTGTCATCTATGACACTGCTCACCACTCTGTCATGTCAGCCAGAGCTGCGGTGGAGAACTGACTCCCAGAGGCCTCCAGGCAGAGAAAGACTTCGACACCGCGAAAAGTGACTTCTGAGATATCCCTGGAGTTTGGAAAGAAGAGTGCGAGGTGAAGCAGAATAAATAATTTTTCTCAAGAATCTGAAGCAGTTGCTCCAAAGCCATATATAGAGTTTAATGTCTCCCTGATTTGGTATACTACTGCTCATTACTGAGATACTTTTTCTAAAATTTGGAGAACCAAATAAAAACATGTAATATAAATTTATAGGGGCAGCCAGGTAGCTTAGCAGATTAAAGCTCCTGCTTAGGCAGATGCAGGGGCCAGGGACCAGGGGTTCAATCCATAATGTCAGTGTCGTCAGCCACCAGCCCGCCACCTCCCTACCTTGAGTGGGAAGTTCCACAACATCCATCTTTACTTCCTGCCACTTAATCTATGCAATACTTCTATGCTCTAGTGGCTGACACATAGCCAATAAAGAATAGTTCTTGATTTGGTGCAAAGAAAAGCAGAACGACAGCAAAAGCAAAAACACCCAGACATTTATGATTGGAAGACATTTCAATGAAGTGGTTGGGGAGAGAGCATGTTGGGAAGTGAATTTAGGGCTGGAGAGAGGCCTTGGACAATATGAGGAGTCTCACGAGCTTCCGTGTGGTCTGGAGGATTATTCAAAATTTTTGGCATGGTAGCTGGAAGAAACAAAGCATGTCATGGCCTGGAAGGCATCCAAGAGAGCTAAGACGAGTCTATAGATAATGACCTTGGTGCTGTCAGGGGGATACCAGGGGCCTGCAAAGAGATTATACTTTAAGCACCTGGTTCGCTGACATGACCATTGCCAGCACCACACACGCTCTCCGAGCTAAAAGGGGTCCAAGAGCCATTTATTTTCTGCTCTCTGTAACAGTTCCCCCTGAATATGCCCTGATAAATGAAACAAAGGGAAGAAATAGAATTTTCATCTAGAGCTTTCCAAACAATACTAGCTACAGCTTTGCAAAAGAGGCCAAAATAAGCAGCTGTCATGCATCCATCACATTCAGGACTCTCCCAAGTATTAAATCAATTCCGTCAGAGCAGTTTTATTGCTGATGGATGAATGGATTGAGGGAGATGCATAGCTTTAAAAGGGCTTGCCATTTGGAACAGAAAACCTGCAGTGCGGCCCAGTGGCTTGGCGTCATTATTTCCAAACTGAACACTATTTACCGGGGAGGCTCCTGTTCTGTTGCTCCTGGGCTTACTTTGTTGGATTGCACTACTTTAAAAGTATTTTACTTTCCATGAACTTAAAATCAAATTTTGAATATTTCTATGATTTTGGTGGGTTGCAGAGAATCATAGTCACTCACTCAAAATCATTTGTATTTGAGCCAGGGTCTATCCCAACTTTTGGTCTTTTGGTGGCTATCATGGAAGGAAGAGTATCTGGGCCTGAGTTGTGATAATTTTCTTACTGTTTCTTGAATTCACAGGTTGACTCTTCAAATATGGGCAACACATTGGACTCTTTCATCTTAATTTCTTATTCTCCAACTTTAAGAGGGAGGAAATGAAAAACTGGGCTCCAATGTTTGCACTAAGGATGACCCAGTATGGGTAAGGCAGGGGCTGTGTTTATTATCTGGAAATATGATGTTTACCTTGATTGCTTGTTTTCTTTCAGCTATCCATAATGCTTGGGTAAGAAGTGGGTGGATTCTGTTACTTTGTCTGGAACACATGAGAAGTGGTCTCTAGCAAAATCAGTTAAAGACAGTGATCCAACCCAACTGAATGGCTAGAGTACCCCTAACTTTCTGTGCCTCTAGGGGAGAACTCTGCAGTATGTGTACTTTCAGGGGATGGACCAATGAGCAACAACTGCAGCAACCCGCATCCCCCAACTATCCTGTTCTTATAAAATAACTTTCTTCAAATTCATTTAAAATTTATTATCATTAAAATAGTATCAGTGTACTTATTGATCAAATTCTAGTGTGGGATAGTTTGAGTGAGTCGAATTTCTCGGTAGAACAGTTGTCCTTTATGGAAGTGCTTCAGATTAGCTACAGTGCTGTTCATAAAACCAGAAGGTTTAACCCCTCTATCCACGGTAGACACAGAAATGTACGGTAGTCTGTTTTGAGAATGCTAGAAGGTACTAGCCAGCTCCCTGAAGATAGTTAGAAATAAATGAGCTTGTGTGAAAATAGACAAAGTAGAGGGGCTTCTCATTAGAGAAATTGACAAACGTGAACATTAGCTACTTTGGGAAACTATACAAGTTTATTCTAAAAAGACCTTTAAAAATATGGCTAGATTCTTATTGCTCAGTAGTGCATTTGTTTTATTGAACAAAGGAATAGACGATGGCAGATCTTTTCAGTCTGTGCCCAGGAGGCTTCTCAGGGTGGGTGGGAGAAGACAATGTGGAGGATCAGGTGTTGAGACAGCGTGGCTGTATCTCTCTGTCTTTGAGGCATGAGCTGCTGAACCCAGAAAAGAGTTAGGGAACTCTCAGCTATATACTTAGTTTCAGATTCAGAGGAGATATGATCAGGAGGTCAGCATTAATGGATGAAAAATATTGAAAAAATTTGCTTTGAAATGAGAACGTTTCTTTAGATAGGGTGGCTAAGAGCCGGGTGTGGTGGCGCATGCCTGTAATCCCAGCACTCGGGAGGCTGAGGCAGGAGGATTGTTGTGAGTTCGAGACCAGCCTGAGCTACAAAGTGAGCTTAAGGCCAGCCTGAACGGCACAGTGAGACCCTGTCTCAAAAAGACAAAAAAAAAAACCAAACAAACAAACAAAAAAAAAAGATAGGGTGGCTAAAGAAACTGGTTTGAGTGTGTGTATGTCATAGGTCTATGAAAGAACAGCTGTCTGTGGCTGATGGTGTACACTTAATATTTTCTGAATAACTGTGTGCAGCAGAGAGCATATATAGTAAACAAGAGACCTTTGTTATATAGGAAGGGAGTCATGTATCTTTTTTCTAGAAAGTACAAGATGACAGATGTTTGTATGACTTTGTGGATCAGACAACAAAATGTACCTTCTCAACCCTGCTGTGATAGAGAGCCATAGATAATATATAAGTGGATGGATCTGGTTGTGTTCTAATAAAACTTTATTTGTAGAACAGGTAGCATGTTGGACTTGGGCCTGGACCGCAGTTTGTTGGCCATTGGTACGGAGTCCAGAAGGGATCAGCTCTTTCAGCTTCAAGGCTTATCGAAGTTAATCACGGTGAATCACTGCTCAGTGTGAGTAGTGTCATGAGTAGTAGTTGATTGTTGTATAAACATTTAGTGCAGAGGATCTAGAGTTTTATTTCAGGGTAGCCGAAAAGAAAGCAGCCACATGTGTATGTTGGCAAACGTTCATCTCACTTCGCTGTCATGTTAGCAAAGTTTTCTTTCTGCTTTTTAAACTCTTATACGGTGCTGCTACAGAATAAAATACTGAAAAAAAATGTATCTTTCAGAAGCTTGTTTTAGGAAAAGCTTTATGTGCTATAGATGTGAGTTTTTGTTTTTTTTAAACAAAACATTAATTAATTCCATTTCCCTCTTTTCCCAGAGGTTGAAGGAAGAAGCCCACCGGGGGGAACCAGATGAAGTCAGAGTGCTAACCCAGGCACTGAGGCGTGAACAAGTCCAGGGTGTTGAACTCATTCCTGGCACAAGCAGGGGTGGCTGACTCACAAATCGGCAGGGATTTTGTGACCGTCTCATATATATTAAGACAGTAGTCTTTCTGGAAATCTCACCATATTTATTCTTATTTTGCTCTGCCTTTATGTCTCTTTTCCATCTTCTCCATCTCCCTTCCTTCTATTCCCTTCTTTCCCCTCTTTTTCTTCTGTCTGTCTCTCTGATACACACGCACACATGCACTCATGCATGCACACACACACGCACATACACAACACATTAGTCACTTTTCTTAGTTTATATATTATTATATTATTTCAGTAGTTTTGATTGTGATAACTGCATTAGTTCTAACTACCCTAAATTTAAGCTGTTTTTTTAAAATTAAAATGTTACTTGTTTTTGAATAGGAATGGTAAAAGGAAATGATCTTTATGATGATTGAACTTTAGATACAAAGTTATCAACTTTACCTACAGAACCATTAGCATAGTTAAAAAAATCTAGGCTACTGTAGCATTTCAGAGCATAACTGTTTTTTTTTTTTTTGTGGAATTGGGGATTGAATGGGCCCTTGCCCTTGCCAGATAAGCACTTATTCTACTGAGCTATCTCCCTGGTCCCCATTTTTTTTTTTTTTTTTTTTTGTTAGCAATATATGTAGCTAAGAATAAATACTATTTATGCAACTCTTTTAAAAACCATCTTATACATAACAAATAGCTAATTCATATAAACTTCCATGATTAATTTTGCCAACTACCTTAGTAAATGAAAATAGTGTAGATTTTACCTCAGTTTTTACATTTTAGAAAGATAAAGAGCCGGGACTAGAAAGAAACTTGTCTGAGTATATGTCTTTATTTTTACTAATAATATACCTTAAATAGGTAAAATAATTTGTCCATGGGACATAATCATAGGGATTTTGGGGCATTGGGGTTTAGATCTAGGATGTCCCTGAAGGCCCCCCTATGTTCAGATGTGGGTTTTTGGAAGGTGGCTGGGTGATAGGGCACATACTCAACTGTGAGTTAGTCTGTGGCAAGTTCAGAGCTAAGTGTGCTGATGAAGGTGGGCCTGGTGGGGAGAGGTGAGTCCCCGGGTGTGTGGCCTGGAGAGTGTATCTCCCTCCTTGCTTCTTCCCCTTTCTGGCTGCCATGATGGGAAGCAGCTAGGCCCTTCCACTATCTTCTTTCTGTCTTGGAGAAAGACAATGGACTATAACTGTGAGCTAAAACAAACCTCTCCTTGTTGAAGTTGTGGTGTCAGATATTTGTCCCAGCAACAAGAAAGTGACTAGGACAGAGTGTCTTTCTCTATACTCTGTTGGCCTGAACTCTCACAAGAACGAGGATTTCTTGGGGGAAGGCTGGTGGTTCAGGCAGAGGCCCTGTGATTAGGCCTCCCTGTAGGATCCCACACTTATTCCTGAATTTAGCCCTTCTCTGGTAGAATGATGGTAGGGAGGCCCTGCCATGGCTTGTGTGGGGGACCAGGGCCCTGAGTTTCCATGGCAGTACTTCTCATTATCTCAGCCATCTTAGTAAATGAAAAAAGGAGAAATAGCTTCTGTTCTGTGACGTATGATGATTACCAGTGGGTGGGTGTCTGAGGATTCTGAATTTCTAGCATGTCAGGCACTGCACTAGCACTCCTGAGCCTCACAACTGACGCGTGCATAGTACATTTTAGAGGATTAAACAGGAACGAAGATGTGAAATATAAATTTTCTTGTGATGTTGTTGTAGCTTGAACATTTATGTCTTTTCCAGAATTCATGTGGAAACTCAACTCCCCCTTGCAACAGTATTAAGAAATGGGGCTCTGCTCTCATAAATGGATTAGTGCCTTACAAAGGGTTGATAGAGTGAGTTCCTTATTCTGTATCTTCTGCCATGTGAGGGCTTTGTCCCTTCTGGACTATTCAAGGTGCCATATTGGAGGCAGAGTACACTCCATCAGACTTGGACCTACTGGCTTCTGAATCTTGAACCTCCCAGACTCCAGAACCGAGAGAAATATCTTTTACAGCTCACCCAACTTCAGTCATTTTGTGATAGCAGTACTGTCTTAGCTTTTTATCCTGGGGACCAAATGCCTGACATATACAACTCGAAAGAGAAAATGGCTTATTTGCCTCATGGCTTTAGAGGTTTTGGTCTAAGGCAGAAATGTCATAGAGGAAGGCCTTTGTGAAGCAAAGCTGACCATCCCATAGTGCAGGGTAGCAGAGGTCAGGGGCGGAACACTAGCTAGAGACACGCTCTCCAGCTTGCTTCCAACTGGGCTTCACATCCTAACAGCATCCTTGAGCTATGAACATCAGAGTACAGTTCCACCAATAAGCATTGTACCCCTATAACCTGACCCCTCCCCAGGAACATCCTAACCCAATCCAATTGACAATTGAAATTAACTGGTGTACAAATGGATTATCATATATAAAAGGCATTTGGTGTTTTATAGTGTCTCAGGGATCACTAGAATGCAGAATTGTAAAACCAGACAATGGATGCACTGTATAAATGTTAAATGACTTAAATCTATAGGAGAGAAATTGCTATGGCTCATGTCTAGATGTCCTGCAAAGGCTCATGCACTCGTAGATGGGACCTGTACTCCTCCACTCTGCTATTTCCTGCTTTCCAGCCAGTCTGACCAGACTAAAAACTTAAGCCAAAAGCAATCTCTCCTCTTTTAAGTTGTAGGTATCATTTTTCCTAGTGAAGAGAAAGTAACTAAAACAGTGACATAAAATATTTTTAAACAAAAGATGCAAGTAGGGTCTTTAAAAGTGAAAAACCAGTTTATTGAGAACTCTATTCATAGGGTTGGCGAGATAGCTCAGTGGACTAAATGCCTGCTTAGGCAAGTGCAGGGACCGGGGCATCAGCGCCACATGCCTGGGCTGGCCCTGCCCCTAGGCCACCGAGACCAGGTGTGGTGGCACACACCTGTAATCCCAGCGCTGGGGAGGCTGAAAACAGGAGGATCACTGAGTCTGAGCTGCTTAGTGAGACCCTGTACTAAATACATAAAAAGCAAAACAAAACAAAACCAACCCCCTAGTCATGGTAAATTTCCCCAGTCCAGACATTTGGGGACACAAGGTTTTTTTCTCATACTACCACTGGCATTAGCAGGTAGCAAGTAAGTTTTAACTGCTTACCAATTACAGCTGAAGGGGTTCTGGGAATACGGTGTGCAAATAAGATAAATTCCTAAATCTTACTCAAATTTAGGACAAAAGAGCAATTTATGCTATCTGACATAGGCACAGTAAAGGGGAAGTGACCACTAGTTCTGTATTGGTTATACTGGTAAAGACAGGGTATTTAGGGTCTCACTCTGAGATCAGACTCACTGTGATCCACCTGTTTACAGCCTCCCAAGTGCTGGGATTACAGGGGTGCACCACCACACCCAGTCTCAATCACTGTCTCAGGGCACCCTGGGGGTGGGGCCAGCACTGCTGGCCTGGGGATCAAGCCCCCAGCCCCTGTGCCTGCTTGCAGGTGCTTTAATCCACTGGGCTATTTGGCTGGTCCTCTCCCCTTTATCTTCTATGTCTTTTATATTCTCTAGGAAATGAAAAAATCATCAAGAAAAAGAAAAGATTATATCCCTTCAGTATCTCAGAAAGGAGGTTGCAGCAATATTGCAGCAAGATGATTTTTAACAATGAGAATAATACACAGTCAAATCTACCAACCAGGTGAGAAATATCTCTGTGGTTTGGGAGAATTGTTGGCAATAAAGTAGGGGAAGGAATTTTACAAATATTTCTATTCTGGGTATTTTTTTTTTTTTTTAAGAGTCTCTGAAATTTTTAATCCTTTCCTTACACGTTACTAGGTCATTTTTGATTAAGAAACCTGTAGAAAGTTAGTAACTGCCACAAGCGAGTGCCAGGTGGTGGCACGCGTCGGTTCTCCACGCAGTCCTGCGTCGCGGGATGCCTGAATGCAGGATTCGGGGGCTCTGCTCACTCTTGCTGGAATTGTTTGTGGCAGATTTTGGTCTGCAGGTGGCTTTTCCCCATATTTCTTTGGAAACTCTTCAGCATTCTTACAGAATGTGTTACGGTCCTTACAGTATGCTTCAGCTAGGTCAGCCCAGAGTGGGTGCGCAGGCTGGGGGTCGTTCACCAGCGCTATGGAGGACGGGATTACTTGGTCGGTCTTGGTCGCTGGCTTCCAGCTGTCAGCACTAATTGCCGGCAGGCACAGTTGCCCGTTTTCATCCATGTTTGGGTGATAGATCTTTGTTTTGAATGTGATCTTCGGTGGTTTGAATGGATACTCTGCTGGGAAGTTGATTGCAATTCTAAAGGCCCCCTTGTCATAGGGAGGGCTGTCAGGAGCAATAAGCCTTTGCCAAGTCAATGAATTAGCTTCTTAAACCTGGAGGTTATGATGGAAGCTTTTCATTCCACATTTGCGGATCTCTTCAAGCTCCTTCATCAGCCTCCTGCTGGCTGCCATCTTGGATCTGGTGCCTAACCTGTGTATTTATAAGTTTGAAATGGCATAGAAAGTTTATTACATAAAGTGACTGAAAGGGTGTTCAACTGTTAGTGGTGTATTGGATGAGACTAAGGCTATGCACACAGATCTTTGGGACAGCAACTCCAGTATTATGCTCCCAGGGCATACAGTTGAACAATGGTAAGTACGTGTGTTATGTTTTACTAAGATTACTGGGGACTGATTAGGAGGCATCTTAATAGATGTCCTACCAGTTCCTGCTGTGTGGCTTTTGTCTCATTTATATAGTTGAATCTTTGGAGGCGGACTCTTTAGGACTCTGCCACTTACCTATAAATTACAATTGGTTCTGCATGGAGAACTCTGAAGCTACAGAAAGTGCTTAGTACCCACAGAGCCACCTCTTTTGATTTCATCTGTCTATGTGTCTGTCCATCGATCTACGGTATTCACAGAACTGTAACCTGTTCATCCGCCTGTGTGTCCATCCATCTCTGATCTCAGAGGCAACTGAATTGAAAGAGACTGTAATAGAATTGTTGGGGATTCACCCTAAGAATCACTTAGTGAGGGTGCTGTAAGTGTTCATAATAATGTAAGTTCTTAATAATGAGTAACAAAGGAAATGGGTTTAGACACATTGATCTCAATGGTCTGTTACATCCATGGTTTGGTAGGGAAATCACTCATTTGCAGATTGAGAATGGCTTCACTGGAGATATGTGATATAATTGATAAGAACAATCTCCCAAATCATACTGGGTTTGAGCAATAATAGACATATTTCAATCCCCCAAGAATGCATTTATGCAGAGAAAAGTAGCAATGGCCTGTCATACCCAGAATCTGTGCACTGAAGAGGCCCATAGCGCACATTTAAACAGCAGACCATGGCCTGACTTCAGGGGCAGTGGGCTGTGGCTTGAGTCTCATTGAGAGCTATCAGATGCTTCCCTCAGTTGGCAGTAATAGCTCCAGTGGAACCTTTACACACTTAAGAGCTTAGTGCGGCAGGCAATGCATAATAGAGGCATTTTTCTCTTTACTTCAACAGAGTAAGTATTCTCTCTGTCTTTGAAAAGCTTATTTCTATGGCATTGAGTAAACAGAAGGACCCATATCACTCCCACCCCACTGGAAATCTAAATTCAGAATGAGCATTTAAATCCATACTAACATTGGCATTCAAAACTGAGTCATGCTATAATATACCATATATCATATATTGTCAAATATTGCTTTGGTTTGTAGACAAAGTTAATATAAGCTAGCCATTAGTTGTATGATCTATGGTCCAGGAACCTTTAATATAACAAAAGCCAACTAATATTTATCTCTAATGTGCTATAATCCTTTTTCACATCACAAGGCATTAACAAAGGGTATATTCTTTAATGTTACACTCCCATGGGTTTATTTGAACTTTTTTTCCAGTTTAATTAGCTTATTCATTTTAATTAAGGTACAGTGCAACATTTACACGATGTTTAATCTGATAGTAAATCCTGTTTTCTTAAAAGATTAAGTACAGTAATAAATATAAAATAATGGTGGCTGTTTTTCACAGGACTGGTACTCGGGCTACATGAACAACTTCTGGAGGAAGTAGTAGGAACACAGACTTTGCTTTGTACTCTTTCTCTAATAGTCCTTCATAAACTAGCTTTCTAACCAATGAAGAGCCTCCCCCTAGCCACACTGCCCCATATGTTCACACCTTTTGAAGCTGAGGCCAGACTCCCAGAGCAGCTGCAGTAGCCCCACAGTCTATGCTTCTGCCCCAGGCCTAGGTCTTCTTGATCAGCAATTCTGAGCTGTTCCTACAGACAAGCATGCCTGCTATCTGCACCCTTCACTGCACCAGTGCTAGCTTTTGTCCACGGCCCCTCAGTGTCTGTGCAGACAAGGTGCACAGCAGGAGCTCTGGATTTCAGTTGCTTGATTGCCTCAGCGGACCTCTGCCTTCCATGCCACACCCTAGGCTTGTCCTTGGTGGCTCTTCTCAAACTTGTCATTCTTCCATCGCTACTTCTGCTCCTTTCCATTTCTGCTCTAGCAGTATTTCACTTCTCTCTAGGACCTCTCTGTCTTCTGTTGTAATTATTTTTCTCATTCCACTTACATTTCTCAGTCACTCTCACATGTTTCCTGCAAGTTCCCTCATTCCACTGGCTGTACTCATTCTATGTGACAACTGCTGGATGAGCCCAGCTATTTATCCCCCTTTCCTGTCTCCATCCTCGAGTGTACTTTTCCCATCATCCTTCAAGCATGCTTTGGCATTTCCAGCTTAAGAGCTCCCCTAACGCCGCCTGCCTCTCTGTTGTCCACTTGGTTTCCTAAGAAAACTTTATATCTTTATTTGCTTCACTTCTTCACCTCTTACTTGTTTTTTGATTAGTTCCAATTTGCTTTTCTGTTTCACATTTCCACCAGCCTTCTTCTTGCTAAGGTTATTCGCTGATTGCATCGAAGTTAACTGACATCCTGCATTCTATACTGCTACATGGCAGCACTTGTCAGGGCTGTCATTTTGAAATACTTTTCTCTTGTCTCAGTGACACCACGCTTACCTGCTGTAGTGTGGTTTCTTTCCAATCACATCTTAGGAGTCTTCTTTCCAAACTCTAGTTTGGATACTTCGCTGCTGATCCATATAGATGCACACTTAGTCCATCTATATGCACAACACAAGTCTACACAAAGACTTGTGGGAATGACCATGCAGCTTCAGTCACTATCTACACAAGTTAGAAACAACATAAAACTCAATAACATGTAAATGGATAAACAAAAATATGTGTATCTGTACAATGGAATGCTTTTCTTTTTTTTGCAGAACCGGAGATCAAACTCAGGCCCTTGCGCTTGCCAGGGAAGCACTTATTTCACTGAGCCATCTCCCTAGCCCCTGGAATGCTATTTAGCAATCAGAAAGAATCAACTATCAACATCATATTAATCTCTATGTACCATGCGAAGTGAAAGAAGACATGAGAAAGTGGGTGTGTACTGTACAATTCCATTTATTTAAAATTCTAGAAAATGCAAGGTAACCTGTCATGACAAATAGCTGATCTCACTGTTAGGGCAGTGGGAGGGACAGACTGTGCAGGAGCACAAGGAAACCCTTTAGCATGCTGTGAACGTTCTGCATCTTTATTGTGGGGACAGTTCCAAAAGTGTACACGTTTGTCCCCTCTCATGAAACTGAACACATTAAATGGATGCAATTTATGGTAAGTTACCCCTCAGTAAAGTTGATTAAAATCTATATGCTGAAAATTCTTGTGTTTATGTCTTTGACATAGATCTCTCTTATGAGCTTTGATCCAATTATTTCCTTGGTATAGCTATTTTGATTTATTTATTTTTGAAGGCAGGGTCTTGCTATACAGTATAGGCTGGCCTTGAACTCACTGTGCAGCCCAGGCTGGCCTCAAATGTGCAGTGATTCTCCTGCCTCAGCCTCCTGAGTGTTGGAACTACAGGCATGCATCACCATGTCTGGTACCATTTTGATATTTCGTAGGAATTTCAAACTTCATAATTTGCTTAAAATGATCCTTGGCTTTATTCCCCACAGGTTCTCCTGGATGAAGTAAATTTCTGTCTAAAAGATATCTCAGGATACAGTGGCTTAAATAAAATAGAGCATTGTTTCTGTACCACAGCACAATTAAGAGCTAGGTTAGGAAGGGACATCAGGATGTCCCTGTCAGCTCCTGGGCTCTATTTCTGGGCTCCCAGAATGTTTTATTTCTCATCCTGTCCCAGACCTTGGGAGCAGGGAAAGGGCCAAAATGGTATCTGCACCTCTCTTTCTAGAGCACAACCCAGAAATACTACATGACCATTGTTCACAAAAGGCAGGCTGGGAGCTGTTGTTTTTGTGCAGCTGTGTGTTCAGATGCAACTTTGATTCTGCAGTAGAAGCGGAGAACAGGGACTCTGGCTTTCTCTAGGATGCATGGGGACCTGGCCAAACATGTTTACAGGGACCTCTGGCTATCTATGTAGTATAATTTCAAAGGTATTATAATGTTCATAGGTCTATGTGCAGTGATTTATTGGTGAGGATTTAGAATAATGGGTACAGGAGAGGCACTTGCATATTTATGTAGTCTAGTCAGTGCACATATCCACGCATCTCTTCATGTTCCTTATTGTCAGTTGCATTGTTTCTGGCTAATTTTGTATCTCCCATGCAAGAAAAATGTAGCAACCCTGTTATTATTCACAATGACATGGCTCTTCAGAACTTTTTGCATTGAAACAGTATAGATCTTCTTGCCACTGCAGTACCCTAATGTCATTTATTTAAATGTTGGTTATATCATTACTCATCATACTGCATCGTTTATCTACCTGACCAACACTGACTACCGGTTTCCAATGACTCTCTCAAAGATTGTCATTGGGCTTCTTTAGGGATGACCGTGAAGGCAAGTCTGAACCAGAGCGTGAAGGAAAAGGCAAATAGTCATTTTCTTATAGCTTTACATTTCTTAGTCTTAAATTTATAGCATGTGACAGGACAATACATCTTCCAAACACATCTTTTCTTGAGTCCTTTAGGCTGGAATCCCCATTGGCAGACTGCGATCTCTTATAGTGTTAACTACACTCTTGCAGGGTGTGGAAGAGAGAGAGATCAAGACCAGAGTCATTAACTTAAGGAATGTCTACCCAGGGACAGTTCAAAATGACACAGGAGAGCATGATATCGCCACGCCTGTTGGGTATCCAGGAAGGTCTTATCACCACTGGGAAGCATGGGCCTTGAAACCCTTAGAGAAGAGAATCAGGCCGCTGTTTTGGGTGGCTTGAGCAACTTTCTTTTCCTCACTGGTGCAGACCCAGGGATGTAGACATCTGAGGGAAGACACCAGACACGTTTTAGCCTATGTTCTTTTTCTTCAGGAGATAGCCTGTTTTTTGTTTTTCTGAACTGGGGATTGAACTCAATGAACTCAGGCCCTTGCACTTGCCAGGGAAGTGCTTATTCCACTGAGCTATCTCCCTTGCCCTAGATAGCCTATTGAATGGGACATGGTGATCTCATCTTTCATCTTCCAGCTCTCTTTGATGACTAGCATCGATTTATCTAGAGGAAGGCAGAAAGCTTCCAGAATCAAGTTCATGGGCTGGGGAGATGGCTCAGTGGAATAAGCACTTTCCTGGCAAGTGCAACGGCCTGAGTTCACTGAGTTCAATCCCCAGTTCTGAAAAAAAAAAAAAAAAAAAAAAAAAAGAGAGAGAGAGAAACAAGTTCACTAAGTTCTTGCAGTCATGATTATTAAACTTGGTAGTGGTGACTAGACATTACTTTGGACTCTTCTTCTCAGTCTACATTTTCAAAGGTGAATGTTATCAAACCACCCTAAAAACAAAAAGCTTTTTTTCTTCCTAGAAGTCCATCTGGAATCATAGCTATCATCTATCTCTAGCGGACTAGTTTCAGTTCTAGGACCACCACTTCAGGACCAGCACTGGAAAGCGGTGGCCTTCCAGTTTGGAGTATAAAAGGATCTGTTGATGTCCACACAGAAAAGCTGATGAACTCCATATCTGTTGCATTTTACAGTCGTGTCATGGTACAGCACAGCTACATTATGGAGGAACGATAGTTTTCTCATTTTAAGATGAGAAAAATGAGGTGCAGAAAGATAACTTTCTGAAGTCTGTCTAGCTTTAGAAGCTCTGCATTTCTTCTTCAGCTGCTCTCTCTGAGAAAGGGAACAAAATAGTTCATGCATTTTACCCTGAATCTATGAGGAACTGGTTTGGACCAGCCAGTGCCAAATTCCTGTAGTTTAGACAAGCTCTTGTGAGCTGTAAAAGGAGGTATACCTCCTTAGGAAAGAAAGAAGGATACAGCCCACCATCTGCTTGGTTTGTAGAGGATTTAGGCTGGATTTATGGCTAAGGGATGTGGAGTAGGGCATTTCACCAGCCAACAGGGCCCCTGGAAATGTGGCATGGTGACAGAATGACTTCTAAGCAGACCAATGGCTGTCAGCATTTTAGAGTCCATGGGGAAGATGTAATGAATAATACACATTTTGAGCAAAAAGAATATGATACAGTCTTGACAGCCATATAGATCCAGTGGTGGAAGAAGATTCCCTTTAGGCCATCATCTCTGCTAGGTATTAGGCTAGGGAGTGAAGTTAGAGCAGTAAATAAAAAGCAATAATAGAAGAATAGGTTAGGAAGACGTGAAATAAGTCTGAATGCACACATTTAATTACAATTGTGATAAACTCCATTCTGAAAGTAGGGTGGCCTTTAATAGCACATAGTAGGGTGACCTGAGTCTATGTGGTAATCAGGTTAGGGAGGGCTCTTGTGACAAGGAAACAACCTATAGGTCGTTCATTATGGGTGCTCTAAGTTGTACACCAAACAACTTTTTCCTTTCCCTCTTTCTTCCCTAGAGAAATCCTCCCATCATCTGATTCACTTTTGATTTTTACCTACCTACCTTCCTGTATCCAGCTATGTGCTTCAGGGGAGGTGTTCCTGGGGTTTGGGTCCTGGTAGAGCAGTCCCTTGCTTTGGGCTGTTTGAGGTATGATTGGACACATGATTGGTTAGGGCATGAGTTAAAAATTTGGTGAGACAAGAGGGAAGTATGCTAGAAGCCATTAGGGGAAACTTTCCTTATTCTTTATAAGGAAGAGATGGCTCTTTGTGCTTCTGAATATTGTTACATTTGACGACTTTAAATGGGGCATGCTTAAATACAGCTCCTGCTCATTAAAGGCAGAGCACAAAGCTGGAAAGAATCTAGATTCTTGTTGACTTCCTTAACTATATAGCTCAAGGGTGGAGCATGCCTGGCTTTAGGACTACCAGTGCATTTCTCATTGACTGAGTCAGTTGAGTTTGGGTTTTGTTATTTACACTTTTTTTTTTTTTTTTTTTTTTTTTTTTTTTTTTTTTTTTTTTTTTTTTTTTTTTTTTTTTGTTCTGGAAAATGAACTCAGAACCTTGCACTTGCCAGGTGGGTTTTTGGGCCACTGAGCTATATCCCTGTCAGTGTCTGTTATATGCACCTGCAAATATAATGAACTATCCAGGTAAAGAATGTGCTTGGGGAGGACCATCAGGTGGAAACAGGAAGTGATCCCTTGCTGGCTAGAGAGTGGAGAAGAGGCAGGGAGGAGGAGCAAGTAGCAGGGGCCAGATACTTTGTTCTTGGACAACAGCTAATTTACACTTGGGCTCTTTACAGACACGTTCAGCCTTGTAACTTTTCATTTGTTCTCAGTGATTCCAACAAAATGCTAGTTAATTCTTACATTTACTGTTGTATAGTGGAGAATAGGAATAATTATGTATCTTGCTGCTCTACAATATTAAATTTACTGATAATCACCCAATTCTTTAATTTACTTGGCTATGTACAAACAACTTGATTTCGATGTTGTTAGTTTTGTTATTGCTGCTTTTGGGCTTGCTGTTCAATGGAGCTGCCTGAGGGTTTCCCAGTCTCATAGGCAATTGAGTTGAATCTTTAGCACTTATCTGTTTTGGGTAATAGCTTAGAGAGTAGTTATTCTAGTTGAGTGGCCTATAATGAAACTAAAGATCTTAAAAATGCTTTGTCTAGGGATTTAAGGGAGAATCTAAGAATGTAAAAAATGTGATGAAGGAGGACTACGGAGCAATGGATCTTGTGGAAGAGTTCCCATGTGGTCCCAGGAACTGGAAAGGGCTCAAGGAAGACATGGATCCAAACTATGGTTGCTGGTGTGTGGCTCTGATAAGCAAAATCAACTTAGACAGGATACATACCTTGTCCTTTGTCATCAGCTCTTGGGTGCTTGTAGGACTAGAGCTCATTTCCTATCAGGAACCCATGCCAGCTGTTTGCATCTTTTGACAGTCGTGAACTCTGGCTTCCATTATCGCATGGGGTTTAGGACTCAGGCTTTTGAGCCAGTCATCACTCAGCAGCTACCTGACCCAGAGGATGTGATTTAACTTCTCCAAGCTAGTTTACTCATCTACAGGATGGTAATGATAATATGCCTCACTTCCAGAAATTTTGTGAAATTCAAACAAAGTGCCCTATGATAAGAACTCAATCTAGTACAGATTTAGACCTATGATAGCAATAGCAATCAGTGTTATTTGTCATGCTTGCCATTGGTATTTGTAGGCTAGGTCCCAGTCCTTCTATGAAGGCACTACAGAGGCCCCTTCTGCCTTAGCACTTGTCATGGTTTATATAGTGCCACAACACAACTATTACTGAGTCATGTACCTGGCCAGTCCTTCTATGAAGGCGCTACAGAGGCCCCTTCTGCCTTTGCACTTGTCATGGTTAATACAGTGCCACAACACAACTATTACTGAGTCATGTACCTGGCTCTACACCAGGGCAGGGGAACCTAAGAACGAAAACAAACAGAAAACAGAACCAAGTCAAAGGAACTAAAACTCTACTGGTCCTACCATGAGCATTCGTTTCTCATAGTCAGGTTAAGTTTGAGAATGGCACTATGACTCAGTCTTCATCTTAAAAACTAGGATCATGAAAATCTTTCTAAAAGTTCCTTTGTGAGAAATACTTAATAATTTGATTTGTGTTCTTTGATAGCTAGGTTAAGCCACCTAATCTGCAGATTCATTACAAGTGTCTCATATTCAGAGAGAGATATTTTTTTTTTGTTGTTTTTTAAAGTATGCGTGAAATCTTCTGGGGAGTCTCCAGCACACACATGCCCTGAGCAAACTGTGCTGTGCAAAGCCAGTCATTTGTTTTACTTCTGCCAGAATATTGAAAGTTTGCCTGGCGAACATTCCCTGAAATCAAAATGACTTATTCTCAGGCTTCTTTTGCTTTTGATCCTGCTGCAGGATGGTGTGTTTTCCTAATGATGCAGAATCTCTCGTTAAGTTCAGGAAACAGGATATAAGGATAAGTCAATTGACTCAATTTATGGACATAATAAAACGGTCCCTATTACCTTCAGCAGTCAAGGCAAGACAAGGTGAAACACAGTGTTGTAAAGTTATTATGACAAAATAGTTTAGTATTTACCTGACCAAATAAAGTGAAAATACTGCATTTATTTTTGAAGCGGCATTTCAGACATTATGACCTAAAATTAATAGTGCTAGACGATCGTTTATCCTGTCGCACAGGGATATTGCAGAGTTCACTCAAAGCCAGGAATATCTGCTATTAAATCATGGCAAACTAAAAAAAATTTTTTTGAAGTATTTCCTTGTGTCTGCTCTATGTCTACTGTTGGCCCCACTGAGCCAGTGTTAACAGCTAAGGCATTTCTTTTTCCATCTTGTAATATAATTAAAAACAAATTTAGAAGCAGAATAAATGTTTTGTATGTTAGAGCCTGGTAGTTTTGGGGAAGGGGGGAAGGTATTGGCAATGTATGCAGCTATTCCTGACAATTATAAGCTCAGAAAAAGAAAAAAAAACAAAACAAGCTAAGGGTTGGGGAAGAAACCAAATTTACCAAATATGGTTGCCTTTGTCTTCCAGTAAAAAATAAGTCTGGGGTGGCCGCTGGAAAAAAAAAAGATGTAAATCTAATATATTTAAGTTGCCACATTGCAAAAGAGGTGGACACAAAGATAAGGGGCACAGAAAGTTTCAAGTAAGCTGACGGTATCTAGTAGGAATGAATGCTATTAGTAGCTTCTGAAAATAACTGAAGGCAGAGCCAAAGTTTAGTTTACTTCTGGCTTTGGTTGTTCTCTGGAATTTAGACTATAAAGTGTGAAGTGTGTTGATGTTTCTGATTTAAAATAGGACTATGACTGCAAGTTAGATAGCAGGACTCTGTGGGTACATAGACGCAGACCTCAACACATTTTGCTCTGAATATCTAATGATGGGATTTGCATATGTTGATTGCAAGTTGCAGAGTCATCCATAACAAATTCTTGCATGTCTCAGCAATCATAATGTGCATAAAGCCTGTTCCTGACAACTCTATTTAAAATTGTATCTGCCCACGTTCATGTCAGCCACTCTCACTCTCACTCTCACTCTACTTTACCCTACACTGCTTTTTCTTTTATATCTCCAACACCTTTTAACATTGGACGTAGTTTGCTTTTTATCTGATTGTCCCTTCTCCCTTGCCATATGAAGCCAGGACCTTTGATTTGCCCTCTGGTTTACCACAAGCACTGAGTGCAACATCTAGCACACAGTAGGTGCACAGTAAATATTTGTTGAGTGAATGAATCATATCTTCTGCATAAAATGCTATAATATTTTCATTAATAATAAAGTACCTAATACAGTTTGACTTTGTGACACATGTACTCTAACTCCAGCTTCCTTCCCAAGTGCATTTCTTTTTATTTATGTACTGAATGGTATTTGCTTTACCAAACTATGGGCTATGTTGTGTATGGGCCTTGCCCATGCCAGTTCTTTGCCTACAATTCTCTTTGTCTTCTTTCCTCTTAGTTAACTCTGGTTAAGTTCTTCAGATTCAGTACAGTTCTTTTTATTTTTCCCTTTCATGAAGCCCTACTTGGCCTTCCAAGTCCATGTATCCCTAAAGCACGCTACTCTGTCACAGTGAGATTGTATAATATTGGCATTGACTACCCACCTGTTTTTCTGTTAGGCTACAAACTCTCTGGGGTGGGGGAAGACTCTGGCTTGTCTGTCTGTGGTTTCTGCTGTGCCATGTGCAGTACTGGGAACTCTTCATGAGATTTGTTGAATCAATGAATCATGAAAAGAAAGGTACGCATAAATCAAAGCAAGGATCGTTCTAGCTATAAGATCTGAAAAAAGAGTGGACTCTCCTTTTCTAAGATGTTTGATTCTCTCAAGGAATGTGGAAATTTCTGGCCCCATTTACCGTTTGGCACGAACTTGTTTAGAAAAAAGCAATAACAATGCCTTGGTTAAGCAGGTCTCCCTGGAGCACTACTATCGAGATTCAGTGCCCAGCCTTGCCACTTACTAGCTTGCTAAATTCTCTTCACATTAGTTTGCTCACTGTGGCTGTGTCCACCTTGTGGCATCTGGCAAAGCTTCAGTGAGTTCCTACATGAAAAGTCCTAGCACCGGGGTGCTCTGCGAGGGACTTCCTCCCCTGTGCCTTGGCTGGCCCCTCAGCTACAGCTCTGCGCCTCTACAGGCTTTTAGAAAGACCAGTTTTGCCCCATCTTTCCAACAGCACACCTCAGCTCTGTGGCTCCACATTGGCTTCTAAAATGGTCTGAACACCCTGGATTAGGTACTTAAAGTCAGCCCATTTGGGCTCGGTGGCACTTTGCCTATAATCCCAGCACTTGGGAGGAGGATCATGCCTTTGGTCCAATCTGGCTATCATAACAATGGAAAATGGCTCAAAAACAAAATGCAAAACAAAATGAGCAAAGCAACAACAAGAATAACAACAGCAGCAACCAAAGCAAAATTGAGCAAAGCAAAGCAGAAGATGTGAAAATAAAAGCTGGGCCCAATGATGCCCATGTCCAGCTTTTGCAGATGGTTATCACCCCTCTAATAGAGCCATCTTTCTTAGGAGACAGCTGTGGTTTTAAATTGTAATTTTCTTTCCTTCATTACAGGTAGAAGGGAAAAATAATGAGTCCTGGAATAAGGGTGTGTAATAAGCACATTCCTTGTGAAGCAGACAACGTTAGGGAAGCAGTCAATCTTCAGCTTTTCCTTCTGAGACAGCGCTGCTCTCTCTGCCAGGATCAGGGCCGGTGGAGGTCTTACCCCAGAGAAACATTCCTTTGCTTTCCTGTTAAAAGAAGCCTGGCCTAAATGCAGCTTTGGAAGCTGCTGGGCTAACTAGCAGGCCTGAGCTGCTGTAACATTGTAAATGCCAGCAAGTAAAAGTGTCACCAGCCCTGCCGCGGGCAGTGGGCAGGGCCGGGGGCTCAGGGCTCTTCTGCAGAGATCTGGCCTGGTAGGGGGCTGCTTCCTATCCAGTCCATATGTGTAGTGATTCAAAGTTATTTCCTTCTGATGGCTCATCCTGACCCCGGGAAGGGGGTTTTGAGGTTTCCCTCCAGCCGCAGCCCACCCCAAAGGAGGGATAGCTGCTCAACTTAAAGTGCCCTCTCTCTCTAACAGATGGCCCAGTCCACCGAATGGATGACTTTTATTTATTTATTTGTATTTCAGGGAAGGGTCTACAGGTTGTTTAGGGTCTAACACTAGACCGGACTCGTAGTGATCTGCCTGTTTACAACCTCCTAAGAGCTGAGATTACAGGCACGCGCCACCATGCCCAATCTCAATCACAGTCTCAGGGTGCCCCGGGGCGGGGCCGGCACAGCAGGCCGGGGGATCGAACCCTTGGCCCCTGTTCCTGGCGTTTTAATGTGCTGAGCTCTTTGGCTGGCCCTATGGATGGCATTTTGAGTGGTTGGTGAAGCACCCTTCTACCTCCCACCGCACTGCCTGTCCTGGTAATAGAAGTTTTGTATTACTTTCAGGGGACCCATAATCACATGGAGAAAAAATATGACTCGTTTTCTTTTTCACCACTGGACGTATTTATTTACAAAGAGGGACTCTAGATGGCCCGAGGCACACACACTTTCCGGCAGTAACCTCTACCCTGTGATTCACTGATTCTCTAGCCTGCTTCCTGCAGCCCTGAGGCTTAGCAATGCCGCAGCATTCAGAGGGAGGCGCAGCCATCTCTACCTTGTGCCGCTGGAAGACGATCCCTGCGTTTGGTGAGTTTGGCAAAGCAATAGTCTTTTGGGCCCAAGGGTACCTTTTACGTTTTAGGTGGAGAGAAAAGGCAGCTTTGGCCCTTCATGGGAAGAACACGAAGCTTGCGCTTGCGCAGGGTGTGTTCAACAGTCTGGCTTTCGAAGCCCGTCCACCGGCAGTAGGGGGCTCTCGGCGCATCCCGGAAGCTTGCATGAGAGCAAGGTCTCCAGAGAGAGCCAGAGCCGCATGGTGTTAAGTGCTGTATGTAATGGACACATCAATGGCTTGGAAATCGCCGGCAGACATTCCATGGGATATTTTCAAAGACATCTGAAGACATGGACAAGTGCATCAGATCATTAGTAGGAGACGCAACATGCACAGTAGAATCTTAACTCTGTGGGACAATAGGCGTTAAGAGAGGCGCCCACCCAAATCTCCACTGGGCGGCAAACTTTTGACTTTTAGTCTTTTGTTTTAGTAATGTCCAGGCTACCTACAGAATGTGTATTATTTAAAAAATCTACATACATTGTATTTATAAGAAAAAAATAAAGGGGAACCATCTATTTTCATCAGTGACAATTTTATTATTTTTATTTATTTTTTGTGGAACTGGGGATTGAACTCAGGCCCTTGTGCTTGCCAGGCAAGCACTTATTCTACTGAGCTATCTCCCTGGCCTCTACCACTGACAATTTTAAAAGGTCTGATCTTTTATGAAGAAGCAAGAATCTATCCTTAGTCCCTTTTGTCATTCTTTGTGGGTAGGTAAAATGGCCCCTGCTGTCTTTAACCTGGTCTTGCAACTTGCTTTGTATTTTCTCACCTCAGAGCTAATAAGGACTTACATTTGAGCTAAGTTAGTGCATTCTGGCAGGTGACAACTTTTTGGGAAAAATCAGGAACACTCGGGCTTAGTTTTGGTGTGTAAAGGCTTTATCTTTTCACATTAGGCAGTGGGATAAAATTTTACACGAAACAATGACAAGATACATGCATAAAGTGAATGTATTTATGTGCAAAACTTTGCAAGTGTCATCACTGACACAATAAAGTCTTGTCTAAAGTACTAATTGAGTACATATTCTAAATTGCTGAGCTTTTATTTTGGACATTTGACAGTTGTAGGGGCAAAAGGTTAAGTATAGTGAAGGCAATATGTATGTTTTAGATGAGTACTTTACTAGATTTATCCGGAGGTCATAGCTGTTCAGTCTAATCTCATGTGCGCTCCATTTCTATATGTTACATTCTAAAAGAAGGATTCCAGAAATGTATTTTGTGAAATAATTATTCCATAATGTGTGGAAAGAGATTTGTGCTCAAAATTTTTTGCAAACACTATGTAATGTACATTTCCCAATTATTTTCTCTCTCTGTTTTTTTTTTTTTTTGTGGTACTAGAGATTGAACTCAGAACCTTGTGTTTGCCAGGCAGGTGCTTATGCCGCTGTGCTATATCCCAACCACCCCCAATCATTCTCAATGTACGTGCTCACATTATAAACTTTGAAATGCTTTGTAGTAAAGATATACTTCTTAAAAAATTTATTTGTATTTTAGCTTGGAGAGTGAAAAATAGAAGCAAAACCAAAGAGAACAAATGACATAAACAGGGTAACATACAATGAAATATATACTTTAAAGTCAATTTAAACCAGAATTTTACCAACTTACACAACCAGGATATTCAGAAGCACCATTTTCACAGCACTGCATTGACTTCTTTTGCTGTGCTTAGGTTAATACACAGTGGAAATAGACAAGATAAGCAAGATTTCCCATAAAAATTACTCTTTGTGTCAAGCACTTTGCCTAGTGGAAGCATCCCTCAGGTTCCTAAGTGGCAGAGGCTATCACAGAGGCTATCTGCTTTCATTCAGGTCACAAAAACACTAGCAGGCAGACTAGCACTCATCTTGGCCCCTTCCAGTACGATGTATTTCCCAGTGGTGGGGGTGGAGTTGGTGGATTGGATGATTCCCCACCCCCACCTCCTGTTCTAGAAACACTTTCCTTCTGGTCCTTCCAGTGTCTCTCTCTCCTTTTATTTCAAATCAAAACATGGTGCCAGAAGCTCTCTGATCCATCCTCTTTGGATTCCTACCATTATCATTTATGAGGCCTGGCCTGTGGATCTCCTCCTGATAGATCTGTGCTTGATCCTGTTTAAAGGATGGCTCTTGGATTTTGATTTGCAGCCAATCTTTGAGGATATTGTCTTTGAATATCTATGAAGGCTTTGGGCATATTTTTTCTGTGGCATTTATATTTATTTCAAGGAATGTGGCTGGCTGTATTTGTTCAGTGCCTAATGTATTAGAATTCTCTATTATGGTCTCTTCCTGCTTTTGAAACCAGTCCCTGTACTTACTGAGGTGTGGGCAAATCCATAAACAAAGAGAAGTGATCAGGATATCATAGGTATTTTTCAGAAGGTATCCATGACAGGGCTAATTGATTCAGGGGACTTAGGTTTCAATAAAGGAACTAAGATTAGTTTACTGTCCATCTTAATTATTCCATCCATCAACCATTTGTTGCCCCGGGCAACTGGCATCATTTTTGCTGCTTGCTAATCTTACTCCTTTGACTTCTTAAGGTTTGTATCTTTTGTTTTAATTTTGTGGATTCAAACAAAAAAAAAAAAAGAGAGAGAGAGAGATGAGACATATTGAGACTCCAAGGGGCAGAATTTCAGTACTCTTGACTGTGACCAAATACCCTTTGCCAGTGGTAATTATGTTTTTCCCTCATGCATTTTGTAGGCAAGACCGTGTTCATTTCCAGGTTCCAAGCCTGGTTTACCTGTACATCTGTACTCGCAAGCATGGATAGCTTATGAGTCTCAATCAGTGGTTAAGAAAATAAAAGAAGAGCAAATGTCTCTCAGTGCATTCAGCATAGCACAGCCTAGAAATGTGCCATTTCTTTTTCTTTTTCAAAGTACTTTCATGTGCCTTTGCCTATCTGGTTCTGTGGCACTCTTTCTTCCTGAGCCATTTAAATATAGGCAACACAGGCAGGAGGATCTTCCAATTGAAACATGGGTTTCATGGGAGGGAAAGTAGAAAAGAAAGGTTTGCGCAGGTAGAGGACAACAAAATACTAGAAAAATAATAAGTACTTGACTGAAAACACTGGGAGCATATTTTGTGATTTGATCAAAGAGCGCAACATAATTTCACTTCTTTAAATACTGCAATTCCATGTTTACTTGTCTTGGCCAGTAACTAATTTCCTTTGGAGGCAGCCTTGTTTATGGTGGGACACGGAGTCCCAAGTACTTGGCTCTGACCATTCCTTTTAATTGTTTCATGTTATTGAATTTGGCTGTCATGTGTAAATCTGATTATATATATTATGTAATTATAATTATAGGTATTTATATAATTATGATATATATATATATATATATATATATATATATATATAGTTTTCTAGTGAGGTTGGGTGATATTCTCAAGAAGTGAATTCAGAAAATTATATTTATATTTTATCTCTCAGTTCCCTAACCCTCCCTCCCTTCTTTCCTCTCTTGCTCCAGGATGGCAGGTATCATAATAGTTCCCAGGCCACACATACATGACTCTTATTTTTGTTAGAAATTGCATTTTTTTGGTGCAAGAAACACTAATTCACTTTAAGGAAGCTCAAATCACTTTAAGGAAACTCAAAACAACGTAATATAGTTTGAAAGGGAATAGGGTCAATCTCATGGAACCCAGTTACAGGAAATGTAGCTAGGCTTGCTGGGAAATAGACCAACACTAGCAAGTGACTCCATCTCTCTGTCTCTCTGGGCCTTCATACTTTTTCGTCTCTGATTTCCCCCCTTATAAATATACTCTATTACCTCAGTGGCAGATCAGCTTCCCTTGTAAGGCTTTTAGTTTTATGTCCAGAGGGTCTGAGCACCCTGAATATTACCCATGTAAGGTTTGTGCTTATCACCATCTAAAGGACTCTTACTGACTTGCCCAGTTTCAGTGGCTGGGGCGGTGTTGGACCAGCATGGCATGAGGTACTGGAGATTGTACCCAGGTCCTTGCACTTGCCGGTCAGGTGCTTACACTGGCGAGCTATCTCCCTCACCCCCTCTTGAGTTTTTAAAATCTCAACAGGAAGATCTCAAGAGCAAAAAACTCTTTCTAGCTTTCCAGCCTCAGTCCCTACTTAAAGTAGAGACTCAAAGACAAAGGTGTTGTCAAGTGTTAGGCTAATCTCTTTACGGGTACTTTCCTTCTCTGCAGGATCTTGGCTTTGAGTATAACTACCTTGGTGGGTCTCTTTCTCTTTCAGCCCACTGGCTGTTCTTGCAAGAGGCTTGGTTTGGTGCTAGGGTAGTCTACCATAGTCAAACATGGAACCCAACTGAACAAATGAAAAATATTTAGAGGAAGAATGTGATAAACCTATTTTGGATTAAGTATTTCTATTCATCTGAGCATCTCTGGCCAGAGGGAGCAGGATGATGGTGTGCTTACCAGAGCTGCTCTGCTGTAAGGTGGGCTAAGGGGAGAAAGAGTTGGGTGTGCAGGTTGTCAAAGGGTCTGTTTCAACATCTTCATCACATCACCATCTCTTTTATTGAAGCCTCACCTTCAGAACGTCATGAATTATGAACTCTATAGTTTTGGTTTCACTGTCTAGTTTCATCACTCTAGAATCTGTCGTCAATATTCATGTTAGCACTTACTCCAATATTCAGTCTTCACCCCTCAGTTTTACCACTGCCAACACCATCACCTGTACACTTATGTTTATGTGCCCTAGATCTGGTCATGGCCAGTTTCCCACCATTCTGAGCATCGTGTCTTTACACCTGCCCCCCACCCCCCATCCCCAAGCCTCTCCGAGACCTAGGTCTGGAATAACCAATGTTTAATCATTGTGTGCTTTCTTCAGTTCTCCCCAGTGCTCATACACGGAATCCCTGAACGGAAACACTTGTTCCTATGCCTCCAGCCAAGTGTCCAGGGCACTGGACAGTTTGAGAGTGATGTGTAATGGCTGAACAGTAGGGCAGAATGAAGGACCAGTGACGAGCATGTGCAAGTTGAGTTTCCAGAAGAATTTGGTAAGATGTGGTGCAGAATCTGTGCCTTACCTCAAATGCCGCATGGAATTTCTGGAGGCGAAAGTAGATAGAAATCTTAAAGACATAGGGCTAGGTACAGAGTTTATAAACAAAAACCAAACTTGACAGGAAATACTTCAAAGAATCAACAACTGGGATCTCATCTTCTTAAAAAGTTTCTGCACCTCAAAAGAAATCACCAGTAGAGTAAAAGGAAAACCCACAAGTTGGGAAAAAATTATAGCTAATGGTCCCTCAGACTAAGGACTTCTATCTAGAACATAAAACATTAAAAATAAAAAGCCAAGCCTCCAAAGTTCAAAGACCCAATACAAAAAAAGGAAATGTGATGAATATGCACTTCAGAAGTGAAGAAATATGAATGAAAATATATGAAAAAAAAGTTCAACATCTGTAGTCATTTGAGAAAAGCAAAATAAAACAACACTGAGATAACATCTTACAGCAGAAAGAATGGCTCCCATCAAGAAATCAACCAATAACAAATGCTGGAGAGGCTGTGGGAAAAAAGGAGCCCTTCTCTGCTGTTGATGGGAGTACAGGCTGGTACAACCATTATGGCAATCTGTGTGGAGATTCCTCACAAAGCTAGGATTAGAAGTCCCATTCAAGTCAGCTATTTTTCTCCTAGGTATTTTTCCAGAAGAATTGAAAACCTCATTATAGTGATATATTGTGCATCCATGTTTATAATAGCACAATTTGTTATAGCTGAATCTTAGAAATAGTCCAGATGCCCATCAGCTGAAGAATAGATAAAAAAGATGTGGTATTTTTTCACAAGGGAGTATTACTCAGCTATAAAAAAAGATAAGTCTGAGGCTTTTGTAGGTAAATGGATACAATTAGAGTCTATATTGGTAGGTGAAATAAATCAGATCTGCATGTGCAAACGTTGCATGGTCTCATTAGTGTGAGAATCTGAAAGAGTAAATAAAATCTGAAAGGTGTGATAGATACTGTGAAAGGGAAAGAATCTGTTCAGTGGAAAGGAAAAACTGGGATGAGGAAAAGGACATAAGAAAGGAGAGTATATATATATATATATATATATATATATATATATATATATATATATATATATATATGCAGGACAGCTTGGATAGTTGTACTGTTGATTTCTGCTGGCCTGTTGAAAGGAGCAGTGAATGCTTAAAATTTATTTTCATTCATTTTGAATTTATTATTATTTTTTCTTTAAAAATTTCTTAAAACTACTTTTTTTCTAATTAATTTTGCAGGTTTATATCTGGTAACCTAAACAACTAATTTAAAGATAACATCATGCAATTTAACCATTGTTAAGTTCCTATCACTTTGTGTAGTGAAATTTTGTATTGTTTCTATTTTTTCTTATTCTTTTGTTTTTGTATTTCATACAGGGTCTACAGAGTCTCGCTACATAGACTGAAGTCATAGTCATCCTCCTGTTTTCAGCCTCCCCAAAGCTGAGATTACAGGGGCATGGTACCACGCCCACTCTCATTCCCGTCTCAGGGAGCCCTGGGGGTGGAGCCAGCACAGCATGATGGGATTGAACCCTGGCCACTGAGCTCTGCCTAACCAGATGCTTTAATCTGCTGAGCTATCTGGTTGGTTTCTCTTTCTCTTTTTACAATTTGGTATTCTTAAAAAAAAACTCAAAACAAAAATGTCTAGGTGAACTTCTCAGTAGATGAGAGTATGTTATTTCTTGGATGATAATTTAGAAACTGGAGGGCTGGCAGCTTCATTGCAGGTAGAAAGGAATAAGAGGCTAACTTAGATCAGGTTTCTTGTAAGGCGTGATGTCTCCTGCCTGTGTCCCCAGCACTCTGGGAGGCGGAGACAAAGAGGATCACAAATGCAAGCCCAACCTGGGAAAATCAGCAAAATTTTATCTCAAAATAAAGCATATATAAAAGCATAGAACAAAGACACTATTTAAAAACTCTAGTATGATTTTAAAAAAAGAAAAAAGACAGAACAATTTCAGTTTCTTCTGATTAAAGTTTTGCTTTGGCTTATATCTATCAGAGTGAAGTGTTACTCCAAGATACTTAATGTTCTGTAGGGCTACCTAAATTTGTCCTTGAAACAGAAATGCTGCCCAGTTCCATAGAACTGGCACCATGAGCTTCTGTCTCAAAATGCATTATCATTTCGTTTTTCACAACACTAAGAGATAGGCATTGTCATGATCACATTTATAGATAACAGAAGTGAAGGGAGTAGTTTCTCCAGGGTTATATAAAGATCAGTAAGTGGCAGAGACGGATGTCAGATGCTTATTTTAAAATGTTATGCTAGGTTGGCTCCATACATACATATAATATTATTAAAATGTTTATGTTTATGACTATCTGTGTAGTAATAAGAAAAATACAAGGTACAGCACAATCTTCTGTAGGAAAATGGATGTATAGCATACAATAAATTAAGAACTAACTTTTTTGGTATCAGGAATCAAACTTAGGTCCTTGTGTATGCCAGGCAGGTGCCTGTGCTGGTGAGCTATAACACTGCCCCAAATTTCTATATTAGGGTATTTGCCAAAACTGTTGTAACAAAATATAGTGGTTCAGTCAAGATAGATGGTGATTTCTCTTTCACATAACCGCTTCATGGAAGGCAAGGTTCAGAGTCACACAGCAGGTAAGGGTCTTTCTTGTTGTTCTGCCAGTCTCAAGGGCATTGCCCATGTGCCCCTGGCTGAAGCTGGTATTCCAGCCCTAGGGAAGGGGGAAACCAGAGAAGAGTGAAGACTCAGGGTACTTAAAAACCAGGAGTTCAAACTTCATGCATTGCTTCTGATCACACCTAAGCTGCGAGGACTTAGTCAGATAGCTACACCTAGCTGCAAGAGAGCCTGGGAGATGATCTGTGCTTGGGGATGAGAATAGAGTGGTGAGGAAAATACATATGGCTTCTGCTTTCACAGGGATTATATTTGATGGAGGAGATCAACCAATGATACTATATAGTTCCACGCCTTGTTAAATTTTGAGAGGGGGTTCTGTTTCTAAAAGGAAAGAGGAATAATTCACTGGGGAGAGTTAATGGCCTGTGCCCCAATTTTCAAATTAGCAGCACAAGTGATAATGTACTTATGAGTTCAGAATTTTTAAAGTTAGCTATCATTGGGCATAAATGATGTTTTTCTTATTTATAAAAAACTGTCTTGCCTTGAATGTAATAAAGATAGCCAGAATAATACTCCATCTCAAAGTAAATTTTATGGGCTAAGTTGTTTTAAAACCAGAAGAGATTGCAGGGCATTATTTTATCATGAAAGGTATTATAAACACTGTTGAGATAAACTTTGCTATATAATTAAAGGATATTTATGGGTGCACACTGTTTAGGGCTTCTGACTAGATATTTGGAAGCAGCTTACAGAGATTCATTATTAACATGCTATCCTTTCTTGATTTGATTTGTAAGATAAGATTGATGGGTGTATACACAGAACAAAAGGGGATTTAATAACAGGGTTCAGCCTCACATCAAGTAGACATTCTGATTTAAAACAAACACAGCACATCAGCACAAATGCTCATGACTCAAAGCCTGTAGGGTTGATTAGCATCTTTGGGCAAATTAAGCAGAATTCTAAAGCCCCCTGTGGGGTCCTAGACAGAATTCAGTCATCTAAGTAGTTATAGCCCAGGGAAAATGATGGCATCTAGAATTACAGGTTTTATTTCCAAAAAATATTTCCTCTGGAAATTTTTATGCATAAGTATTGATGAAAACTCACAACGATCCGGTGCATCACGTAAAACAAAAACATCGTATGAGTGCAGCCAGTCTCTGGGTTACTGCCACCTGTCCTTATTGTGCATTGCTTGGCCCCGAGAAGTTGGGGTCTGTTTCTTTTGGTGATAGTACATTTTTTTCTCACAGTTTCACAGTCCTACTCATCTGAGCAACCATTCGTTTTAGTTCATGGACCAGGAGGAGCTTCTCTGGGGATAAGTATTCAAAGTAGAAAACATGAAACTGTAAACATCTCACAGAGTGCAGACCAGCAACCTTGTCAGACGAGCGAATCAATGTTCTAGGAAGTTGAAGGCTTCTACACATTTCCTAGTTAGTCAGGGCACTTGAATCAAAACATGTCTCTGGACTCCAATTCCAGCACTTTTTCTCATTGTCAGGAATTATGTTTGGAAAGTAGAGAAGTTACTGTCTTAGTTATTGTCTTTATCACTGAGATACACTGTCTGATGGTTACAACTTAAGAGAGGGGAGGTTCATCTGACTGCAGTGTGTAGAGCTTTTAGTCCACAGTGGGCTGGCTTCCAGGCAGGAGGGCATGATAGAGAATATGGCAAAGGACAGCACAGTGGACAGGAAGTGGAGAGCATCAGAGCGGATCCCGGAAGGAGTTAAGTCCTTCCAGGCCACACCCCAGGGTCCCACCTCTTCAGACTAAACTTCACATCCTAGCAGGAAGTCAGCTGTAATCTCCCCATTCCCTAGTAATACCCCAAAAACCCTGTCTATGATTGCATGAGGCTTTGGGGTAATATTTAGAGGCAAACGATGACATTACTTGAAGTTATTTAAATTCTTTTTGTATAAAAATCATTGAAAAGCCTTTTGGATTATCTGGTGAAGTAGGTCTTGTCTAGGCACAGGTAGGACTTGTCTCAAGGACCAGGAATGTCTCCCTAAGAGCTCTTATTAGCCTTTGACCCTATTTCCACTATATCCAATCACTGTAATTGTGTGTACATGTGTCAACTCTAAGTGTTTTAAAAGTCACAGAAGTGCTTTAGCTTAGTATATTTTGCTTTGCTAAAATAGGAATGTATACAATCAAAAGCCACGAGGGGCCTGTGATCATTGAATGATGTTTGGACTGCTCTGCGTGGAGCTGCAGAGCTGAGGCCGTAGAAATGTCTGGTGAACTGTGTTTGCATCATGATTAGAGAATGAAGCTTCTACTTTATTGCACTGCTTTGGTTTCAGTCCTAGAGAGAATCAGTGTGGTACAGCAGAAGGAGCACAGGATCTGCTGCAAAGATGAATACTTATCACTACTTCATTTATGAGTTGTGTAGCCTTTAGCCAGAGCCTTAGTTTCCCATCTGTGCTCTGGGGTATGGCCATTTGCTTCAGAGCAGAGTGGTTGGGAGGATCAAGTAAGACGGTGCTTGTTGAAGTCTTTTGAGGTGAGAAGCACCACTCAAATGTGAGGCACATTGGTGCTTGCTGCTGCTGTGTAGTTTATTTTTATGTTGTTTGTGGGGAGTTGGCGTCTAGTTCATGTTTTAGTAAGTTACATGGTTGTGAGCCAGATGAAAAGAAGGGCTAAAGAGATGTTTACATCCCACCAAAATTTGCATGTTCAAATGTTAACCCTTGAAGAGGTGGGGTCTCTAGAGAGTGTGTGGCTGCATGGTGTGGATGGACCTCACGAGTGAGATCAGTGGCCGTGAATATAGTAGCTGCCTTGCCTCTTTCACTGTATGGGGGTGCTTTGAGAAGATGCCATCTATGACCTAGGAAGTGTATTCTCAGGAGACATAAAATGGGCCAGAACTTGACTTTGAAGTTATCATGTTCTCTTGTTTATAAGCTCATCAATTTATGATATTTTAAGAAAACACCTGAGCAGACGAAGGCACTATGAACGCATGTTTGGCTTACACATTTATGCAGTCATCAGAGAGCCTGACTACCAGCCATGGATATCCAAGCCAAAATATCCTGGGAAGCTGGTTGGATACTCCCAATCCGCTGGACAAGGCTACTTCAGCACCTTCAGACCCCTCTGGGAAAGAAGCAAGGACAAACACCCTTTCACCACCATTGTGCTCCTCTGGTCTGGAAGCTTTTTCATCTTCCTAGTTGTACCTGGCCCTAGGGAGGTGGCCAGGAGGGCAAACCTGATCCCAGGCCATCAGAGGAACCTCCCTGTCCTCTCAGCACAAATGGTACTGACAAATCTGAAACTGTCGTCTTGTTTTGATTCTGCCTTTTTTTTTTTCTTTTCTCCCTCCCCCATCTCTTCCTTTTTGGGTAATGAAATCCCACAAAACACAAAAACTTGGGCATTTATCCCAGATGTAAATGCCCTCTCCATGTCAACCCAGTTCCTTCTTAGACTTCATCAAGCTCTTATATTACTTGTGTGGATGAAGATGGGGAGAAATCATTCATGGAGGTCCTGTAAGGAAACCAGCTGGAGTGGGAGAGGAGGGGATGGGAAAAAAAAGGACCAAGATATGATTTGTTTATGTACTAGTTCTCCATGATGAGTGTATGTATTGTGTATCACACATATACCACTAAAAAGAGAGGTTTCCCAAACATCATTAAATCTCTTGAAGTCCCAGGAATAGAAGGATTCATTCTAGGAGGTGCGAGAGCTTCGGAGGGCAAAAGACCAAGTCTGCTGGGGATGAAAGCCTAGGAGAGAGGTCAGCAGTTGCTTTCACTGGGCTGTGGAAGTGCTGTGAGCTGGGAAAGGGCAAGGCCAGGCTTGCAGCAGATAACTCTGGTCCTGCTCTGAACCTACTCCAGGAGGCCCGTGGAGCTCCTGGGCCTCTGCCTGTGGGACTCTGAGGGTGAGGTCGAAAGGCCTGTGTTCCTAGAGAGTGGCTGAAATGGGGCAGAAAGCCAGTAATTTTATTACAGGGCACAAGTGACAGGCGGAGTATTTTTGGCTTTATGGTAGCAGAGAAGACTAGGGCTTTGAAGTCAGGAGACGGTCCTTGTTGCCAGGTCCTGGTGTGAGGGCCATGCTCAGAGATCTTGCCAGAGCTGGGAAGAGCTGGATCACCTGCTGCTGGGTCACCCTGCTGGGGTCTGCGTGCTGTGAGGACAAATCCGGTATCCATCAGCCTTGACCCGCTGCGTCTCCCGTGCTTAGAAGGAGCCGAGCACAGCAAGTGTAGTTTTCATTGTCCTGAAGCTAGTCCTGAAATCAAAGGAACCTGTGTGCAGACAGAAGGGTTCCACAGAGACTCCCTGCATGGCCTGAAGGCGTCCTGGGCTGCGGGAACATTCTTGGCTTCTCAACACAAACACAGCTTTTGGCACGGAGACCACTCTCTGGTGGGCAGGAAGGCACAGTGGTAGTCCCGAAACAATCTGGAGTCACCGAGAAAGTCACACGAAGACGCACTGTGGGAGGTACGCGGTCCGGAACGTACGCGGGTCGTTTTGCTAAGGTTTGACCAATTTACTAGAATGCAGGCATTGTGGGGGATGGCGGTTGACAGAATCAACTCTTTAACCCGCAGGTTGGGGAGAAATGGGGAGACCAAAAGGCAGCTTTGAATGTTTTCATAGTTCTGCCTGGATCTGGCCTTGATTTCATCTCCGATTCCAATAAACACCCAGGAAGAAAGGGAGAACTATACTTGAGATGTGAAACAGGTGCTTCGTGTGTGTGTGCGCACGCGTGTTCCTTTCTGTCTCTTTAGCAGAAATGAGGGGCTACTTTTGCCACATGTGATTAGTATAAAAACAGCTGTACGCATTGTGCAGGGTGGTGTGGGACTGGCGGATAGATTGGTTGCACCAGCCTGAAAAGAGCTCCCCTATTTTTGCTTCAGTAAGCAGCAGTCAGACTGGAGGTGAGAGAAACCCCGAGAAACTTCTCTCACTCTGTGGGTGAGGATACCTGGCCATGGGGTGGCCTGACTTTGGGGTGAGCCGGCTGATGCTCTGAACTGATTGGCTGGAACCGAGACCCTGATGCGGGTGTTCTCTTATTGGTGGGACCAGCTTCCAACGGGACTTAGGCTTTAGGACTGAGCATTTTGGGGGAGGGGAGCAGGGGTGAGGAAAAGAGGAGAAGGGGAAAGAGGGACAGAAGCAGGCTGGCTGACTTCCTTCCTAACTGTAGCAGTGCCTGCGCCTGCAGAGTCTGGCGAGCTCACTGGCTCTACTCTGAGGGTGCTTCTACTCTGATTTCCTTTTTCTTCTTTCCCCTTTATTGGCTCCTGCCTTCCTTGATTTACTGTGGCGATTGCTCCTCCTTTTTTGTCTTTCATTCTCCTTCTAGCAGAAACTGATAAATAGAAAAACATTTCTCACTCTAGAATGAAGTTACCAGGAACAAAATTCAAGAGTTTATTTTATCTGAGCATTTCAGAAGTCTGCACTCCTGTAGAAATCCAGGAGAAGCAGTGGTGGAATACAGTTGTAAAATACCCAGTTACGTGGGTATTTTTAAACTGTATAGAGGGGTGAAATCTCACAGAAACCCAGAAGAAACAGTGGTGGAATAGAATTGTACAATACCCAGTTACGTGGGTATTTTAAAACTGCTTAGAGGGGCAATTTGATTAGATAAGTACAGGAGTAATTTAATCTGGGAGCCACTCCCCCAGCAGAAAATTCACCACACCACCCTGGTTTAAAATAATGTCTTCACAAATGGCACTTAAAAATAATTGGAAATTTTTAAAAAGCAAATGTAATTTTTTAATAAAAAAATCAACTTTAAAAATTCCTCCCTGGTGGTCCAGTATTATTAAATAGTCTTCTAGATTTTTTTTTTAATCTTGCTTTATTGGAAGGAGAAAAACAATTATCTGTAAACGTAATTTTTAATGCATGGTAATAAAAATAAATGGCACAGTTCTGCTGCAGTTCACCTAAATCTTCTTCCCTGGTGGTCTTGTGGTATTAAATAATCGGGACCACATGTATTCATCATTTGCTGACAGCACAAGAAAAACTTTGGCATTTTATTGTCTAAAGAATCAGGCATGATGTTATTTAGGCTTCTGGGGGTGACTTTGCCGATCTTCTGTGAAGAAATCCTTCTTTCTCCTTGCTGGGGGGCTGTGCTTGCCGCTAATTTACACAGCAATTAGTATAAAACCAGAGACAGGCACTCTTTACAAGGCTGATTTGAGTTTCTCTTGCAGGTTGCCCTGAGAATGATTTAGCTTTTTTCTGCACTAAATGGGGCAAAGAAACTGTGTTATATATTGTTAACTCTGTTGGGCAGGAAATTATTGCAACTGGGTAGTATGAGAAAAAGGTCATTATTACTGATTATGTTTCTTTTTTTCATTTTTTTGCAATTGTGTGGACGGTGAGTTGTCAGAAATCTCGGGGGCATGTCTCAGTTTTGGCTCCTTGAATTTGTTTCCTTCACTTGAATGCAGCAGAATTTATTCCTACTTACGGTGAACAGGAAGCCTCATGCTGGGAAGTTGGTTCACCGCCCACTTATGTGTAGGAACAACAATACCTTGTTTCCTTTAATGAAAAGATGAGGTCTGCAAAAGCTTCTGGGGGGTGTGGAAGTCAGTGCCCTTACAGGTGTGCACCAGCAATGCCGTGGCTATCTGGCTATCGGGAGCACAGGACAGCACCCTGGGCATGTGGAGCCCACATGGGATGCACGTGAAAAACAGCTGTGGTTAAAAAAAATCACAAATGAATGAGTGCCCTGCAGATTGTCAATTACAGGCCTTTTGTGAGAGTAAATGTGTCTGCAGTTTTGAGGAGCTGGGAAAGCCATGTTGGTTAGCTTTAGTCAAAATCAATCCGGTGCTGTTGGTGCGGGTAAAAGCAACTGTGTACCCCAGACAGACGCATCTTCCGGAGCCAAAGGGGCTGATTAAGAAAAGGTAGACACGGGCTTATGGATATTTTTGTGTTTATGGAGCAGTGGTTTTGTCCTGACTCAGAGGGAACAGGAAAACACCCGTGCATCTGCTCTTGGTGTTTCTCAAGGAGTGGTGTCGGACAGCTTTATTAAGCTGTCTGCCCTTTGTTTCTTTTCTTTCTTTCTTTCTTTCTTTCTTTCTCTTTCTTTCTTTCTTTCTTTCTTTCTTTCTTTCTTTCTTTCTTTCTTTCTTTCTTTCTTTCTTTTTTTTTTTTTCAGAACCAGGGATTGAACTCAGGCCCTTGAGCTTGCCAGGTAAGTGCTTATTCCACTGAGCCATCTCCCCCCACCCTGTTTCTTTATTGATAAGGAAGATAAGACCATGAACTTCATCAGATTCAGTTGGGCCACAGTGGCTCATGGCACAATGGCTGGTGCACGGGAAGTGTTCGGCATGCTCACGTGTCCATCCTGCTTTTCTCAGGGCTCAAGGTGACAAAATCTCGGACAATGGTTTGAAGAACTTCAAAGAAAAACCGGCTCAGGGAGTCTGCCTTGTTAGTGTTTCGGTATCATACAAGGCTGCAAGATTAGTACCTCTCTTTTTTAAATTCCATTTTTATAGGGTTGCCCAAGGTAACAGCAACTTTTGAGGAGTTTCTATGATTCGAAACAACCAGGTTCCTCCACAATATGAAAAGTGCTCTTTATTTTTTTAAATTTCCTTTTCTTTTTTTTTTTTTTTTTTTTTTTTTTTTTTTTTTTTTTTTTTTTTTTTTTTTTTTTTTTTTTTTTTTTTTTTTTTTTTTTTTTTTTT
>PVKA01019976.1:0-23453 GCA_004027165.1 Ctenomys sociabilis
CTTGTGTTGGTATGTAAGTTTTGATCTACCTAGGTCTTAACCATCCAGCAGAAAAGTATAAAAGTATAAAAATGAAGTATACATCGTGAGCCCATAATATTAAGCTGAGCTGTAAATGGATATGGTCGACAATTTCTTTGAATAACTCACTATGGTTGCAGAATGCTGGACTGTGTTGGATTGTGGTGTCGAGTTCAAGAACCTAAGGTAGTTGAATGTCAACGGAGTGCCCACTTTTGACAGGTGTAGACAAAGGAAGGGTTATAGAAAGAAAAAATCATGATGTGTGTGTATAGACAGTACAGTTGGAATAGATAACGCTGTGCTTCTACATAATTCTATGATAGGCAAGATCTGCACTAATGGTGGTTGGACAGGATATTATGTCGGCTTTTAGTGCAATGGTCATCCACTAGGTAAATAATTATTGAATTTTTGATATAATTCAGCTATAAAAAAAGATAAGTAAGCAACTACACTCTTAATTCACTGATAAGAGATATCTGCTGAAATAATATCTGTAAATATAATATCATGTATGTACCTTGTAGAATACCAAAACATTATGAAAACAGTTTGCAATGTAGTAATTCATCGACTCTGTATGGTTAAGGTGTCTTGAAACTGTCTGATTGACATTTGTATTTTAATAAAATAAAAATAAATGAAAAAAAATAAAGAAGCTCATTCAAAACAAAAAAAAAAAAAAATGAATATAACTTGCAATTTAACTCTAAGTGCTGGTGGTTTGAACCTAGTTCCCATCGGTCCATCAGCATAAATACAAGTTGCCTGCCAACTCCTTGATGCAAAGCTTTTTCCATTCAGTTTGCTACCGATTCTGCTACGCTACATCCAGCGTGTAAGAGTCAGTGGTGTGGAACGGAAGCTGTGCAAGATCCAGAGGGGCCACCAGGACACAGACCTAGAAGCTACTCGAGGCTTTTCCTATGCGAAGGTGCCACAGCAAACAGGAGAGTGCAAGAGAGACAATCCCGGGAAGGGGATGTGGACATGCAGAAAATTAGCAGCATCATGTCAGTCCCAGCCTTATACCCAGAGGCCAAGATCAGCCTCTCACCCAACACTAATCCTCCTGAAAACGTGGCAGAGTTACATAGCACATTTCTGAGATCAGATTTAGACACTATGACAGAACTATGGACACCTGAGGAATTTTATTATTTTTCTTTCTCATTTGTTTGATTGGGGATTTTTCTTCCTGTTTTTTCTTCTTTTTCACTATTTAGGATTCTTAACTTTCTGTTTCCTTCTATTCATCTTCTTTCTGTTTCTCCAACTATTCCCACAGATCTTACTATATTTTCATATGAATAAGCATTGCCTCTTTCTAGTTCATTTCAATTTTTTTTTTTTTGTATTTAGGACAGGGTTACAGGGTCTACAGGGTCTCAGTACATAGATCGGACTCATAGTGACTCTTCTGTTTCCAGCCTTGCCAAGAGCTAGGATTACACGTGCACACCATCACATCCAGTCTCAATCACTGTCTCAGTGTGCCCCAGAGGTGGGGTCAGCACAGCACGCAGGGGATTGAATTCCAGCCACTGTGCTCTGCCTAAGCACACTTGAATATTCTTTTACTTTCTCTTGCATTCTTTCTCTCCTATGTTCTCCAGTTTTGCACCACCTAAAACTTACAATTAGTAATAGTTAACTTTTGGAAACAACTGAAATGCCCATCAGCTAATGAATGGAGACAGAAATGTGGGCTCCTATACAATGGAGTACTACTTAGCCATAAAGGATAAACTTCAGATATTTATGGATAAATATATAGACCTTAAGAACATATTCTTAAGAGAAATAAATCAGATTCACACATGTGTAAATAACATAGCATCTCTCTGGTGTGAGAAACTGAAAGTGTAAATAAGAACCAAATTGTATAACAGATGTTGCAAAAAAAAAGAAACTGATTGAAAAGAAAGAGGAAGTAAGGAGGGAGAGAAAAGGGGGACAGGTGAGGTAAAAGAAGGAGAAAGCAAAAATGAGAAAAAAGGATAAAATGGAAACAGAGTTCTGTAAATAGGGAGACAGAGCTCAAAGGGAGAGAGGAGAGTGAGAAAAAAGGGGAAACAAGGCACATTACAGACAGGTACAAATTCCCAAAGATAACTGTGATCATTGTGTATATCTAAATCATACCAATAAACTTAATTTGAAAATTTATATAAGAATAAAATTTCATGATTCATAAAATATTCTATAGAAGCACAACCACCCCATGTGCATGTTTGTGTATTATTGGTTGCTTCTTTTGTGCCTCAAGGCCAGAGTAGATCTGTCAAAGGACATTAAATCTTGTTAAGCTGGAAAAATGTAACATCAGGTCACATTTCACAGGAAACACTTGCCAGCAATTGATCTAAGTAGTCACCACATAACTGGGCCTCAAGCTTCCTCAAGCACCATCCTCAGTGTTACCCTCCTTATCAGTTACAGTACAACTTTGTCCCATGTTCCCCAATCCACTCACTTGAGAGGAGAACACTGCTTCCATTTTTTATCTCTTCCATAATCATTTGTCAATGAACACCAACTGCGATCTAAAACATAGCCTTTCTTGGTACATGTGTGAAACTCTTCTCCTTTGAAGTAGAATGGAAAGGTACACTTTGGAGGATCTGCAGAGAAAGGGTGGGTGGGAGGAGAACTTTAAATATAGTCAGATTTACTACTATTGACCTTATAGCACATCACAAGTTTTCAATCAAATACTTTTTAAAAGCTGCAAGAATTATGTAGCAAAGTTCAAGATAGGCACTCAGGTCTTTCTGATACCAAGATTCATTTAGCCACAAGCTATCACCTGCATCTGAAGTCTTTGGCGTCTAGCTATCCCATGGTAACACACTCACCTGCCGCAGTGCAGTATCGCCATCTGCCTTGGAAGTTCACGTCAAAAGAACACCAGGCAAAGTCACTGTGAATGGAGATGCAATTGTAGTGGTATGCATCGGCATAGATAAAGGGAAAAACACAGGATCTTGGAGAAATACCTAGAAAAGAAGAGGCATGCAGAATGCACAGCAGGTCATGAGAAGAACTAAAATTCAAATGTACATCTCAGTGATCCATCTCAGAGATATTTTCTCGTCGCCTGACAGCCACATGCGTCTGGTCTCACTAAACTTTTTCCTGGATGTGGCAGGAAATATAAATCAATACCTCATACTCACTTATTTCAATTCAGATCTGGCTGAGGCCAGAGTCATTAACTTCCTTTTAAGATAGGTCTTGTATCACCAATAAACCTGACTGTCTGAGGCCCTAACTCTGAAGTCCATTGCATTGTCTCTTGTCCCCATGATTCCTTCAAAAATGCATCTCTTTCCCTGAAAAAAATTGGTCCTAAGCATCTCTCCAAGCTCTCTACTTGCTTCTACATGTTTTTCAGTCATCTAGAATTTTGCCTTGCCTTGACTACAACGATTTATCTTTGCACGCTCCCTCTCCCATTGCTTGGTGCAGCAAAGAGAATGCTTATTCTTAAATGCTAACCTAGGCCTGCAGCTAACCTATTTGATACCCTATCATTCATAAGATAACAGACAGCACTAAAATAGCATACTTTCTCATCTCAAGAGCAGATTTTAAAAAATGCAAAGAAATGATTATTTCATTCACTTTAATTACTGAATAATGTCAGCAAATATCAAAACATCACATCCAACTCTTCATTTTTTATGTTTATCATGTGTGTGTATGTGTGTGTGTGTGTGTGTGTGTGTGTGTTGTAGTACAGGGTCTACAGGGTCGCACTACATAGGTTAGACTTGTAGTGATCTGACTGTAGTGAACCTCCCCAAGATCTGGATTTATAGGCACGCGCCTCTACGCCCAGTCTCAAGAAACGTCTCAACAAAACCTGGGGTCAGGGCCAGCATGACACTCCAGGGGATTCAACCCTGGCTGCTGTGTCTGCCCCAAACAGGTGCTGTAATCCATTGAGCTATTTGGGCATCCCCTACATCCAACTCTTTAGATAGACAAAATCCATTTTCTCATTGAAAAGAAAACTAACCACAGATTAAGAGGAAGTGCACCCACACAATTGCTGATGCTAGTGGTAACAGAGAAAAGTATCTTTTCTGGAAGAACAGTAGAGAACCTCATTTTGTTCTCTCAGCTGTGCCATCAAATATCTGGTTTGGGCTCCTGTAACTCGGGAGAGCCCTTCAGATTAGAAGAATAACACTAGAAAGAGTTAAATGGCAGAAAAGTCCAAGAAATTCTCAGGGATGTAATATTATTTAAAAGGTAGGGGGCAATCATTTGAGAGGCTGACAAGTAGACATGGTCTTCCTACCTGGAACCCGATGATGTAAATGGGCAATGAGATCTAAAAAGGAAAAAAGAGAATTTAGGTAGTCTCCTAAAATACTTAATTCCTAAAATAATTGTTGTTCAAATACACCACAGACTTCACTTAATTAATTGTTCTTCTGTGTGGAATCATCTACAATATCACATATTGGATGTCTTACAGATATTTCCAGTTGTGGAATTGTGCATCTCCATAGGAAAACCCTCGTTTTATTCACATATAAGCTCTATTTTAAAGGTCTTTTTTGAGTAAGTTAGAGTAAGCTCATTTTATCCAGTGTCATCCAATTCCTATGAATTAATTGCAATGTTGCAATTTTGTCAACATCTAGAGAGAGTTTCTCGAAAAATAATGGCATTTATGTAGGAGCAGCAGGACAGGAATACTCTTGCAATAGTAATATGTACATATGTAAAGAAATCAAGACCTTTATTCAAAGCCAAAACAAAGAATGCATCTGATACTTTGCAGTAATAATCCTGTGACCAAGGAGTGTTGGGAGTCCAAGAGTGGTCAGATATGTCTGGCAAAGAGATATAGAAATAGAGGTTCAGAGAGGAAAACTGAACATCCAATGTCTCTGAACTAGAGTAGTTTGGATCATCTTCTGGCCCCAGCACCTAAGTCTTTATCTAAGTCCCATTGTGAGGAGGCTGCCTCTGAGCTGAACCTTCTCCAAATGCACCTGGCATATGACTGTTGCTTTAGACCCAAAATCTTGATATTTCCTTGTGGCTATCAGGATGAGAGCTGCTATGAGTGAGTTTCCTGCTTCCTTACAAGGCATGTTATTTTGCCAACAAAGCAGCTAGTCATTATAACCTTCCATCTTTAGGGTCTTTAGTGTTAATAGCTCCTTTTGATTTTATAGAAGATAGAGTACAGAAACACATTCATCCCATTTTTTACAAATATCCCCAAGTATTTGTAATCTTAAAAATATCTACCTATGTCTGCTTCCTGGGACTTAACTGCTTGTAATCATAGTCCTCCACACAACAAGTAATTGTTTATCATTTCTTCTATTCATGATTTCTAAAAACAAAAAATCTTTATAGAATCCCTGTCATCATGATTTGCGTGTTTATCACATCACAGTTCTGGACAAACATGACCATTTGTACATCTGATGTAATTCCTCCCACTCCTTCAACCAATCAAGTAGTGCAAAGAAATATCATCCCCAAACCACCAACACTGATTAAAGGTTCAGTGTTTTGGATATGTTTTCAGAAAGAGAAGAGTAGAGAAAAACCAGCAATATCCAAACCCTACCTGACACTCACAGGTAGCAATGCCATTCTCTTATTGGATAACAATAATCACACAATATTCCATAATAGTAGTGGGTTATCCATGGAAATGGCAATGTCAGATGTTGTTGACTTGAGCCTTTTCCAGCTCAGCATATTAATATAGCTTTATTTTTTATACCTTGTGTTCATACTTTTCTGTTGGATGGTTAAGACCAAGGTAAAGCAAGATCTACTTATGTAACAAAAATGTAACTTTTATATCTGACAAAGTCAGTCAAATCCCCTGAAACCCTGTACCACAGTTCGTAGATCCTTTATCAGTGCCAGCCATGTGGATGAGTCACGGCCATTGCTTGACCAATTTCCTCTCTGTGCAAGCCAGAGAGAATGTTTTTTCTCTAAGTGACTCTCCTTAGGCCCACTCTACATCATCAATCACTTTCCTCTGTGACCCCATAGCCTCCTTCAACAGAAAATGAGAGACATCACTGAGTTACAGGATGTTAGAGTATAGGTTCTCTTATGTCCTGAGTCCTCACTGACATTGATGAACTAGGGCCAAAATATTGGCTATCCTTGTGGCCCTTCTTTTTCTCTAATTTTTGATCTGGAAACTTAACTTGTTAATTCTCCAAAAGGGAAGCTTAACGTTATTTTTAATTTATGAAAAAAAAAAAACTTGATCGTAACATCACTATCTGTCTGAGTAGCAAACACCTTAGACATAACATGGAACGGGTATTTTCCAACAATCATTGATATACTAAACTTTCAATCCCTACAGAATGTGAAAAAAAAAGGAATGCAAATAAAAGAAAAATAAACAATTACACATGTTCAAACCAAAATTTAGAAATCTAACCACAAATAACATTGTGGCAGGACAGTCCTATGACATTTTAAATGGAATACATTGGATTATTTTGCTGAATTCACGCACATACAATATTTGAATAGCAATGGAATACCCATCTCTGATAAAACTAAACAAACAAGGGAGATGTAAATGAAGATCCATTTTGTAGCGAAAATTTATATATATATATATATATATATATATATATATATATGTATGTATATATATATATGTATATATATCCTATTTTGTATCCTCAGATGTAGATACAAAATAGGATATATATACAGATACTAGCTCTTAGTTCAATGAGAAGAAAGATTTATACTAAGTGTTTGGACAAGATATCATGTCTGCATCTTGTACTGTGAATAACTACCATGAAGACAACAATATGCAGTGTATTAATTATTATTGCTGTCCTACTAATCTGTTTTGAAACTGTCACATTGCTATTTCTTTCTCAATAAAATTAATAAAAAAATAATCATAATCACAAAGAGTAACAACTTCATAGACAGATACTCTGAGATCATAACACACTGAAATTCAACATGAACACTTTAGGCCTCTCTGTATAGGCACTGGCAAGAATAAGATTCATCCACAGACTACCTAAGTCTCTTGTTCACAGTGTGTAAAAGCTGTTTGTTTCCTAAGGAAGCTTTCTTTCTTTCCCACTGTGCCTGCACCACAGGTATGATTATTTGAGATGCCCAGGACAATTACTGTCCCTTAACAGCATCCAATCTTGAGTTTGCTTACTACCTGGAGTTTTCTGAAGCCGCCCAAGCACATCCTCTTCCTGAGACTCCATATACCTGATGGTGTGTGTTCTTGCAGGCTGTGAGGCATGAGACTCCCAGGACACTCAGCTTCTGTGTGTTCCTGCTGGTCAAGGGCTGCAGAACACTGACTGCCCTAAGGGCTTACCAGGCCTTTCCTTCACTAATGGTCACAGCAAGTACAAGGCCTTAATCTTAGTCATTCTGCATTGAACTTATTTGTTTTCTGTAAAGATCATTCAGACAGCTCTAGTTTCAAATCAGTTAAAGAGAACACATAAAAAAAACCTCTCAGCCATTCCTATCCATTTACCCTATCACCTGCTCCTCTGCTGCATTTTCTGTAAAGTCTACAGAAATTACTTGCAACTATCCCAGAAAGCATGTGTTAATTTTTTATTTGTCTTTTTCACCCGAAAGAGGGTTTCTGATTATTCTGGACTCTGCTTCCTTGAAAATAGTCCTTGGGGGAGTTTCCAAAACAACACATAACTGCTGATTCTTCCTTTAAGAGTTTTTCTCACATAATGGTAAGTCAGAGGATCATTTAGAGCCAATAGTCACTCATTCCATGATCACTCCCCTAGACACATGCACACACACACACACACACACACACACACACACACCCCGCCACCACCACCACCACCACCACAACCAACACCACCAACACCAGCACCAACAATAACAATGGGTTGGGGGTAGTTGAATCCTGGGATTTATGGACCCTGTGTTATTCATTAACATCTAAGTTGTATTTAAATGGTATTGTGGGCCATTAATTTCCTATTTTCCCAAGCCATTCCTGTTCTGGACTCTCCCCCTTCACTACTTCCCCACCTCCCCCCTCACCTGCATTGAGCCTACAAATATAGACTGCCAGTGCCATCCAGCCCACCAGATATCTCATCACCTCAACGCCCTGCAGCAGCTGGTGTGCACCATAGAAACCCTGCCTCTGGCTTTATACTGTCCCTGTCTGCCCCTCCTACTCTGGCTGCTCTCACATGCTTATTCTGCAGCATTGTGTACCTTGTAACGGCGTTTAAGTGAATCTTATACTCATTATACTTTGAAAAGGAAAGTCCCAACTGTGCCTAATACTTTCATATCACCTTCATATTCTTTGTTCCTTGATTATTATTTTTTAGATGAGGGTAAGAAGAGGAAATAAAAGTCAATAAGGGCCTCCTGGATAAGAATATCTCAGAGAACCCAGGCATCTGCCTGTGTTCAGCCAGCCAATCGGAAAGAATATATCTTAATCCTAGATCCTATGTGTGTATTCAGTTTATACACAATTCTTCCATTTTACAATTTTTAGAAAGGCCTAAAAAGGCACAAGACTAGAAAGAGAGAGAAAGTGAGTACTCATGGGTAGGTGGATGTCTCCAATCCAGGAATCCAGAGAGCAGTTCTTTTTTTGTTCTTCCCCTCTCCATACTTAGTGAGTTCTTACATGCTAAGGGTCTCAATAGGAAGCCTTATGTCTTCATAACAGAAGATAACATACAAACACCCAAAAGAGTGTTTCTGTTTATTCTGGACTCTGCTTCCTTGAAAATAGACCTTAGGGGAGTTTCCAAAACAACACATAACTGCTGATTCTTGCTTTAAGAATTTTTCTTATGTAATGGTAAGTCACTTATATGAAAACACGACCTCTTACTGGTTATGAACCAAAACTGTCTTCATGTACAGAATGGAAAAGAATACAAGATGTAAAAACAGGCCTTCTTTTGGCTCTGACATTTGCTAGCCAAGCAACTATGGGGTTGTTTTCTGAACCTAACACATATGGTCCACATGCATCCAGATTGAGAGGCCACTGCATACTTTCTGTTATTTTTATTTGAATTATTTTCCATAACATCATGCTTCTCAGTATAAAACTACCTCAATCCAGGATACAACTTATTGTGGAGGGAAACCCATTTCCAAATCTCTTATTCAGTGGGCAAAATTTATAACAAGTGGTTAAGTTCCTCTTGTTTTATTCATCTTACATTTTTCATTTTTCATTTTTATTTATTTGTTTATGTTGAACTCACTCTTCTCATGCTCTGAATTCTACCCCAAAGTAATTTTATCCTTAAATTCTTATAAAAGGCTTCATAAGCCTTTATAGTCAGTGATAAAAATTCTAGAAATCCACCCCATGCTACACACTGGCCATGCATATCCAGGACACTCTGACCAGGAGCTGGAACTTTGTACCCTCTGGAGGTCTAAGGAGGACATTGAAGAGAAGTCACTGTTCTTTTATTTCTCAAGTGAAGAGTCATTATGTCCCAAGGCACTTGGCTAACTGTCTAAAAATATTTTTCAGATCCAAAGTTTATATGAAGAAAACAGTATGTATGAGCAGAGGTAATCCTGAGAGACAAATCTTATAAAAGCTCACAAATCCACCAAGTTGTAAGGATGTATTTGTATTCTAGAACTTTCCTATGAATACCACCAATAAGGAGTCTAAAATAACCACTGATTCTCACAGATAAGATATCATGCAAGGGCTCAGGGCTCATCTTCTGAAATAAATAAATAAAGGGATATGGCTCTGGGTTTACATTAAAACCTCTATTAGCTGGGCCATTTCTCAAGCTAGTAAAAGATGTATAAAAATGAGCACCAGAAAGTGTAATATTGCAGTCTTTAGTTTCTGATTCATCCATAGAAAGTTTGCACCAAATGTTATTAAATACCATATTTGGTAGATGCACAGTCCAGGAAGCCTGTCAGGTACTCAATCTTAATGAGTTTTGTTTCTTTTAAGAGCTGGATAATCGTGAAACACACAAATCTCACAGAAACCTTGTTTATTTGTTGGCAATGCCGGTCAATTCAGAGTACCACAGAGGCTACCCCACCATTCTCCAAACATTTCACTGCAATCCTATTGCAGGAAATTTACATGTTGACTCTGTTTCTGAAATTCTCTTCCTTAAAGATATCAGGCAGGACCCTTTCCTTCAAATCTCAATGAATCGCCGTCACCTGCTCAGAAAGGTCTCTCTTCTTCGCTGTGCTAGAGGTGTGTTACTCACAACTTTGTCTCATTTTTTAGCATAATTTAATATTTACAGCAGAAATTTTCCCTGCCTGACATCACGCCCTACACTTACATCTGTATCTACACATGTATGCTCAGCAAGCATACTTAGCCAGCGTTTGAGTGAAGAAAGCATGTCTCCCTCATAGATTCTGTGGCAGGACTTTGCGACATAATATGAATAAAGAGACAGGCTCAGATTTCGCACCTGCTGACCAGTGGTAAAGGTGGCTGGCTGCTTTTGGCTGTGAGGCTACGACTTGCTTTGTAGTCACCATTAAATTATTCCCTAAGGGCCATCCAGATAGCTCAGCGGATTAGAGCTCCTGGTTAGGCAAACACAGAGACCAAGGCTTGATCCCAGGCATGCTACGCCAGCCCCAACCCCCACCCCCACTCCCAGGGTGCACTGAGACAGGGACTGAGACTGGGCGTGGTGGCACATGCCTGTCATCCCAGAGTTTGGGAAGCTGAAAACAGGAGGATTGCTATGAGTCCAATCTGTGTAGTGAGACCCTGTAAGCCCTGTACTCAATACTAAATAAATAAACAAATCCCAATGTTCTTGCCTGACAAAGGGCAAATGGGATTGATTTCTAAAATATTTTCTAACCTTCATAACTGCCTGTTCATAAGTTAATTACCAACTTCTGGTTGGTAATTCTGACTCTGACGAGATGAGACCAGATGTTAGACTTGGGTGGATGAAATATCTGAGATGATCAGATACCCCTCCATGGCACATTGCTAAGGGTGTAGGGTCATTGCCATGCTTGGTGCCAATATCCTCATGTTTGCTGTGATTGTAAGACACTACCAATGACTCACTGAATAAATAGATCCGAAATATATATGTTTGAAGGTGGAGTCAGATTGATTGAAAGTATTGTGAACCCTCAAATTGGATGAATTTAGATCTGTCGCTTCTGCCACTGAACAAAATCATTATGGTAAGTAATTAGGAATGGTGCTAGTTACTTAGATAATTAGAAATGTTGTCCCTGGGCCCATCTGTCTGGATTCAATAGCTTGTTTTCCCACTGAATGTGTGATCTAAAGAGCCTTGAACTGCACTTTTTTTCTGTGGAAAATGAATCTCTCAATAACACTTCATCCATAAAATTTTTGTGCTTTAAAGGTTGATATATGAAAATCAATTAAAACAACCCTAGCACATAGAATGTGCTGTGGAAATGCTTTATACAATCACTGTCACCACTCTGCTACTATCAGGATAACTAATAATACTAAGTTTATTTTAAATGATTGCTGTATAATTGAAAAATGAAACTTGGTAAGGAAGCAGTAGTATAAACGCTCTTTAGAAATGAGAGAACCAAAGTATTCAGATTTTGTGGAAAGGATTTTTACTGAAAAAAAAATCATTCTGAATTTAATTTGAAAGTTAACAAGTAAACTAGTAGTGACAACATAGGGCTATAATCCACACATGTTGGTAGGCTGGGGCAGAAGGACTGCAGGTTTGACCACAGCTTGGGCAATTTACCAAATCAGTGAAATGTGTCTCAAAAAATAAGCAAACACATAAGGGATGGGGATGTAGCTCAGGGCAAAGGCCCTAGGCTCGACCCAAAGTACCACAGAGAGAGATTATGAATTACATTTTACTCATTTATGTCAATCTTAAAGAAATTCCAAGGTTTTTTTGCAATTATTTGCTGAAATACAATATCCAAAATTAATTCATTTTTAAAGTTATATTAATATTTTTTACCTTAGAAACATAAAACTAAACTGAAGGGCAAAGAAATGCAAAATTCTAAATGTGAAAAAAAATTGAGCCACTTGCCCAAGGTGTCACAGCTGGTAAGATGTAAATTGGAGAGTCACATCCTGAATCCACTACCCACATGTTCCAAGTCCTCGTTGCACATCAGCTCTTTGCACAGGGCTCAGAAGATTGATGATTTCCTGATACAGTGTCAACCGGTACAACGGCAAGAATCCATGCCCTCAGTGTGACGTGACAATCATCTAAGAATCTTAGAAAGTTCTTATAAGAGGGAAAAAAATCTATGCTAATTTACAGTGGAACTCAATTCTCAAAGACGAAAAATTACATAAAAGAGAGAGAGGAAAAGAGTAAAAGTCCTAAGATTGATGAAAATCATCCCTGGAGGACAAATTGCACCCCAAGTGAGAAAATACTGAAAAACCTCCTGGCAGACTAAAGCCAACTTAAAAGTCTATAGACTTAAGATGAAGAGGGTACAGCAGAAGGAAAAGGTACCTTTGGCTGACCATTGGTGATAAGAAGAAGAAGGGGTATTCTAAGACGGTGTAAATTAAATCAGAAATATGCACACACACATACACACACACACACACACACACACACACACCCCTGAAACAACAAACTTTCCATCAATTGAGCATCCTTTCTTCCAAGGAAAAGCTGTGACAGAAGCTGTTCACTGCATAGAAAGCAGAGGGCAGTCTTGAGCCAAGCCTCATAAATGCAGAAGCTATCAACCCAGGGTCTGAGATGCAGTACCTGAAAAAGTGTTTGGTCAAAACCAGTATTCAGTAAGCCTGAAAAGGCCATATATTTCCATTTTTCTGGAAATATTGTGAATGCTGTTGCCTATTTAGGGAGGGTCACCATGAAGGCTTAAGTATATACTTGTGATGCTACAGCAGTATCTGACCTCCCAGCTACCTGTCATCTCACTCTTCCCGAAAATGGTGGCCATCATGGTGGCTGGCTCTGGCAGCGTGGTTTTGATCTTCCACGCCATGAGCAGCTCTAGCTCGCTGTCATTTTAAAGAACCAGGGATTAACATTCACCACTGGCTGTCTCAATGTGCCAGACATCCTTTATGACCTAAATGGTCAATATTCCCTGCTGCCTGATACTCATAACTTTATGGTTTCACTCCTGAGGGGTTAAGGACCATGGCCATCCAGCTCAGTCATATCGGGCTTTTCCAATTTTCAATGGTGCAAGCCAGCTCACTTCCAAAGCATTATTTTTGCCCCATCATTCTTAATTTGTAAAGACAAATCTGAACTCCTAAAATTTTATTTTAATTTTTAAATGAAAAAAATTAATTAATATATAACAATATATATTTATGGGTACACTGTGATATTTTGATACATGTATGTATCATGTGACATATCAGAATAACTTCCATAGAAATCCTCTTAAATCCGTCTCATTTTTCATGGTGAGAGGAGGGAGCGTGAGGGTTGGGATTAATGGATAAAATGTAAGAAAGTGGGGAAAGATTCTAGTGTCCTCTAGCAGGACAGGATGACTACACTTGACAATAATGTATTGTAATTTCAAACTAGAAGTATTCCTTATTTTCTTCTGCAAAAGTAAGAGGAGCTTTCTAAGTTCCCAAAGATAGTGCCTCAAAATTTTTGTCACTTCACTATTATCTGTAGAAAGAATAAACAATAAAACTTTATAGTAGATGGGTTCCCCATTATTTATAAATAAATTGAAGAGTCAGATAAAAGATAGATAATGAGAAATACAGAAATAGATATTTTTGCAAAAGAGAAGGGAACCAAGAGGTGGTAGTAAGAATAGGGGAGGGGGAGGGAATGAGCAAAGAACTAAGATGTGTTAGATACATGTATCGTCTTTCCACCAAGAATGAAATCATTATGTACTGTGACAACGTACTAGTAAGAAAAACACTCTCCCTCTTTTTGAAAAGAAACACTTCATCTGGCATATGTCTATGTATCTTTATACTAACCTGCTTTGCCATTCATATCTACTTATAGCACTGACTGAACTGAGGGCTGTATGTCTGACTTCTGAACTAAAACCTTCATTGTGGAGCAAAGAAAGAGCAATTTAAGAAATGGTTGATGCTAAGAAATGATAGATCTTTGTACGGAAGCGTGACCAGTACCACACTGTGGCAAAGGGACAAGAGCACAAGACTGGGCCAAATCTCCATGGTTGGTGTTATGGTTTAGACCTGACATGCCACCAAAACCTCTTGTGTTCCGAAGCTGGGGGGATTAGAGAAGTGCTCCATTCACCACCGGGTGGTGCACAGTGTGAGCAGCTTCCCTTCATGCGGACCATCTCCACCACATCTTTTCTGTAGGTTGGCTGGCAGAAATGCACTGAACAAGTAAACCCAAATAAACCTTTCTGCCTCTAAATTATGTTGGGTATTTTGTCTCAATAAGGAAAAAGTGACTGACACAGTGTGTTTTTTTGTTGTTGTTGTTGTTTGTTTGTTTGTCTGTTTTGTATTTTAGGGAAAGGTTTACAGGGTGTTGAAGATCTCACTACTAGATCGGACTCGTAGTGATTCTCCTGTTTACAGCCTCCCAAGTGCTAGGATTGCAGGTGCGCACCACCCTGCCCAGTCTCAATTACCATCTCAGCACAGCCAGGGGGTGTGGGGTTAGCATGGCAGGCCTGGGGATCAAACCCCTGGCACCAGCACCTGCTTGCACGCACTTTAATCAGCTGAGCTATTTGGCCAGCTCTAGACAGTCTGTTCAGATGGAAGATAGGTTGGGCTCATGGATTCTCTTACACAGACACCAACAATAACAAATGTATCTTCTCCTGGGGGGCAAGACACATTGACAGAATATTTGGAGAATCCCACAAAGTACATCCTGAAATGAAAATGATCTTCACTAAAGAGAATGAAGAAAGGGCAAACATAACAATTTACCTGAAGACAAGAACAACATCAGAAAACCAGCTACTAAAGCTGTATGAATAAATAGGACCCAAAACGTACAATAGATATTGTGAGTTGGGGAGAAACTGATCAAAGGAAAAGATAAACTATGTGTAAAAAGGGAAAGAAAGGGAAAAATGATCGAAGTAGTTCATCAACTAGCAAAATACTGCTAGTTTCTCTTAGTTCACTGAGAAGAAGATTTTGTGCTAGCATTTTTTGGACAGTGCCTTATGCCTGAATCTTGTATCAGTTGTATCATATGCAATTATTGATATTACCCTATTATCTTGTTTTGAAATTATTTTATTTTTCTTTTTATAGTAAGAAAACAAAACTACTAGTAAGTAATACTACTTTCTTCATTAAAATTTAAAAAAGCAGTAATGGGGCTGGGGAGATGGCTCAGTAGAGTAAGCGCTTCCCTGGCAAAAGCAAGAATCTGAGTTCAACCCCCAGTTCTGCCAAAAAAAGTCAGTAATGTCCCTGGATTTTTTATATGAACCATAATTTACTTAATTTCATACACCAGAAACCAGATCATGACTGGCTGGTATTTTTGTCAGATAGTCTTAAATTAAATAAAATTGCCCTGCATTTAAATAAATATGATCTTCTTTTTAAAAGTTTTGATACCAATTTCAGTTCAGTAGATACTATTTTTGTTTTCCCTTTCCAAAATTTTGGTTGGACCAAATTAATAGAGCTCAACTTTTTTTTCAGCACCAGAGAATGAACTCAGGATCCTGAGCTTACTAGGGAAACACTTATTATATTGAGCTATCTCTGCAGCCCCTAATGCTCAATTTTTCACAAAGATACAAAATGACACCTCAAAACATGTTAAAAATTGATGCTATATTTAGATATATATATAACTGGTTGTGTGAATGTGTTTGTTTTTCTTTTTTTATGTGGTACTGGAGATCGAACTCAAGACCGTGCACTTGCCATACAAGCACTTATTCTAGCAGGCTATCTCCCTAGCCTGAATGTGCTTAAAATCAGGGGAAATTCTTCATTGTTTCAGAACCAAGCAAGACTGGCCTGTATTTCACTTTGTGTTCATTAGCCTGCTGAAGGCAATGGCTGAACATAAGAAGCAATGCCTACTTCATATTCCTGGTCTTAACTGTAGCTAGAATTCCCAGTATCTAAAGTTCTGCCTTTTACCTACTGTTTGCTTAATGAGAGGCTTCCTTCTGTTGGATAGGTACAATGTCAAATAAAGAATATTCAACATTTCTCACATTTTATAGTTGATCTATATAAATTCAGATGCTTTTAAAATCCAGCACAGTACAAAACAAGTTACACTTTACACTTGAATTCTTCACTAAGTCAGACTAAGTTATAATTATGTGTAATATTTAAACAACCACTTAAAAACTCTAAACTGTGAAATGACTGCTGTATGGTGATTGGTAGTGGTGTTTTTCTCTAAACGGATTAGATAGAAGGATTAAAATGATGAAGGTATGACGTCAGCACAAATTTGTAAGTCATGTGACCATAAGATTTAAGCTAATTAAAACCAGAATCACTGACAAAAAATTAAGTAGAATAAATGTAACTCCACTTTTCTACAAATAACTGAAAAGATGCACATGGTGTACTCTCTGATTTCCTGTCTCATTTTACAGCATTCTAGATGTAAACACTGCTGGTTCTGCCTCACTAAATTTTAGATCATCGTCCTGTTTGAAAATGCAACTGTCATTGTTTTTCTGATGGAGTTATAGATGGATTTACAGTGGAGATCGTTAAAGGCTTTATATGTCACAGGAAATTTTTTAAGCTCTTAATGGTATTATTGATTCCTGACTTAGAAAATCCTAAAAGACCTTAGAAACAATACGTCAAGGTTCTATCTGAATTTGCATTGGCCAACCCAGCAAATAGGGAAAATGCAATCAGCTACTGTTCCTTTTATGCTTAGGCATCACTGGGCAATTCCAAGTAGTGGATGCAAAAACAATTCTTTGACAAAGGGCCCAAAAACATACACTAGAAGAAAGATGGCCTTTTTAACACTTGGTCCTGGGGAAAGTGGCGAGCTACATGTAGAAGACTAAATGTGTGCCCATGTCTTTCACTGTGTAGAAAATGAAAATCAAAACCAACTAAAAATATGACTATGAACACAGAAATATTTAATGTGCTGGAAGATAAAATAGGTGAAACTCTTACAGTCATGGGCAGGATCAAGAACTTTCTGGAAAGAACCTCAGGGCACAGCAAATAGTACCAAGAACCAACAAGTGGGACCATATCAAAATAGAGAAGGTCTACTACATGTGAAAGACACAACCAATAAAGTGAAGATGCAAACTACAAAATGAGAAAAAAAAAAAAAACTTTTGTCAGGTATTCCTCAGAGATTCATATAATCTGAATAAATCTTAAAAAATCAAAACAATTTAACTCAGTGTAAAAAAGACATCAACAAAGAAATAGGCAAGTGAAAAAAAACAAAAAACATGCACTTGTCAGAATTACAAATGCCCAAGAAACACATGAAGAAATGTTCAACATTGTGTGACATTAGAAAACTGCAGATTTAGACACCATGATTCTATCTTACCTCAGAAGGAATGGACAGCATCAAGAAACCAAGTAATAAACACTGGTACATCTGCAGGAGTGGCAAACCCTTCTACACAGTTGGCGGGAATGGAAACCGGTGTGGCCCCCGTGGAAACCAAAAATTAAAACTAAAAATTCCATTTGAACTTAAAGAATTCCAGAGCTATTGCTTCTAGGTTTCTTCACTAAAGAGCTAATGATACCACATTACAGTGCCACACGAAGGCCTGTTTATTGCAGTGCAACTCATACTTAAGTCTTGGGAACAGCCTAAGTGTCCACCAGCAAAGGGAAAGATAAAGAAAAGTAGTGTTTTTACATGATGGAGTACTACTCTGCCATGAAGAGAGTAAATAAGTTATTTGTAGGAAAATGGATGTAACTTGAGGCCATAATGTTAAGTGATACAAGTTGGAACATGGGCTTAAATATCACTAGTTTGTTTTATATGAGAAACCCCAAGTATAAAAAAATTAAGAGGTGAAATAAAATAATATAGGTAATAGGGAGATAAAAATTTTGCAAAAGTGAAGGGCACCAAAAGATAGCAGATAAAGGTAATGTGGGGGAGGGGGTGGAAATTATAAAGGAATTAAGATGTGCTATATACATGTGCCTAATCCCCAAGAGAAATGCAAACATTGTGTACTGCAAGCATTTACTAATAGAACAATAAATACTTCACTACTAAGGTTCTGAACAGGAAAGAGATAATATTTTGTGGGAAAATTACTTAAGGCTATGTATGTCCAAAAGGATTAGTCTTGTATAAGTGTAAAGGTAAACTGTGTCAAAGTTACACTGAGAACCTTTTATTTCCTTTTCTTTCTTTAAATATTTACCAGGATTGCTTCATTAATTTTTTATTCAAAGATTCCCTGGAAGGGTCGGCCAAATAGTTTAGCAGATGAAAGCACCTGAAAGCAGGTTCAGGAGCTGCCCCCAGGGGGCACTGAAACAGCAATCGAGAGTGGTGGTGGTGCATGCCTGTAATCCCAGCTCTTGGGAGACTGTAAATAGGAGAATCACTAGGAGTCCAATATAATGGTGAGACCCTGAACACCCTGTAGACCCTTCCCTAAAATACCAAAAAAAAAAAAAAATAGCCCTGGAAAATACTTAATACATGTACAATTATTTTCCTTGGCCATTTCATTTAAAAATTCTCATGACTCCATTATCCTCTCCAATCTATAACAAATGCACCCAGAATTAAATCTCTTTTAAGGTGGTCACATTAGAATGTTTAAATTCAACATCACTTTGATAAAGCAATAAAGCAGACTTTACAAAATAAATTTTATTTTTCACACCTTTACATAAAGCATTTAAAATATACTGTAGTAAAGAGAGGTGTGAATATCAACTTATGACTTCTGCAAATAAACTTTTCCAACTTACATTTTCCCTTCTCTTTTATCTGTTGAATTTTCTTATTTTTAATATGTCAATGAATCATGCTTGCTACCTAAAATACTTGGAAGCATAGAGAGCATCTTTGAATTGTTTTATTTTTATTTATTTATTTTTTATTTACTTGCTTATTTTGTGGTGCCAGGTATTGAACTCAGGACCTTGTGCTTGCCAGGCCAGCACTTATTCTACTGTGCTATCTCCCCAGCCTCTCATCTTTGCCTTTGTAGGATACATGAAGCCAGAGACTCCTACCTCAAGGAAAGTTCCAGTTTGGTACCAGATGGCAGCAGTGTGCAGGACTTTGTTTTATTTTGTTTTGTTTTTGCGGTATCTGGGATTGAACTTGGGAACTTGCACTTTCCAGGAAGGCTCTCATGCTGCCTAGCTACCTTCCTGGCCCAGGAGTTGTGGTCATGTTGCCTCTTACCTTCACATGGACACTGACAGTGCTGCCCGGCAGATGGACCCAAACCAACAGAAGCCCCAAATGTAGGGCCATGTTCCTTCTCTCTGAAAATGGTAGTCAACTTACTAACAGGCAAGACTTTATAGTGCTAGAAATGGACTGCAACCACTGTGCCTCCCCATTTGTGCATATTTTTCCCCTCTTGCACTTTCCTGCCTTCCCTCCCCTCATGTCTTCTTCAGTCTTCTCTTTCTACTTTTGATACCCCTTCTGTTTTTCATTTCCTTCTTCCCACCCTCACTTCTCCTTCCTGTTTCTTCCTTCTCTTCTATCTCTCTTCTTCTTCCTCATCCATCCTCTTTTCCCAAATACCAGCTTCTTCCCTCTATTCTCTTTTCCTACTCTTCCTTTTTCATTTCCTCTCCACCTCCTCCTTTTTCTGTCCCTCTTCTCTAAACACCTTACCTTCTTCTTTCTTAGCTTTCTCTTTTCTGTTTTCTCTGTCTTGTACTTCCTCCTTCTTGTCTTCCCTTTCCTTTTTTATTTTATCTTCCTCTTATCTCCTTCATTCCCCCCTCGATTTTTGTCTTATCCATTTCTCCTTCTCTCTTTACTGCAAAGCTAATCCATCACTGTTGGAAAGGAAAAAAAAAAACTAGAGAAAAAAGAAATACTGAAGTAATTCAGTAATCACTAAATGCAGACCAGTAAGAACCATAGTGAAGAAATTCAAGTTGTTTCCGTGAAGGGTGTGAGCAGTGATCCCAAAATCAGTCATGAATCTGTCCACAGTTTGGATCTTACCAGTCTATGTAAGAACTCTCTGGGGTTAAATAAGTTACTGGCAGTAAGGGGCTGGCTAGTTACGAGGCCAATGACTTCCCTTTGTATTGTCCACTGCAAGACACTTAAGAAAATATTGTTACCACCAAAGAGACAGGAAATTATATTTGGTCACCACTTCCTGGAGACTAAAGTTTTCAGTCTTAGAGGCTGGAGAGATGGCTCAATAGAATAAGCACTTTCCTGGCAAGTGCAAGGGCCTGAGTTCAATCCCTGGTTCTGCCAAAAATAAAATAAAATGAAATAAAGTTTTCATTCTTGCCTTGGAAGAGCAAGAGGCATCCCTTGTTGTCCCCGGAAGGACATGAAGAGCATGACAGCTCTATCACCTATGGCTGTGTGGGAAGCTTGAGGAGAGGAAAATCCAGCCCCTGCCCCCTGGATAAGACCTTCTGCTTTCTCAGAGCTGCACAATACTCACATGGAAATGTACACCCCATGTTCTGTATCATTCATCCAGTGATGGATGCCTAGATTATCTGTATGTATCAGCGTTTGCAGTGACGCCTCAGTGAGTGTGAAAGTGCAGAGGTTTGTTCGGCACACTGATCTCAGCTTCCCTGGGCATACACCAGAAGTGGGATTGTTGAATCATATCTCTCATAGTTTCTGGAAGAGCCTCTATACTGTTTTCCCTAGTGGCTGTGTTAACTTACATTTTTACCAACAATGTACAGGGGCTCCCTTCCTTCACACATTCATTAGCCTTTTTATTTTTTATAATAGCAGTCAACAATAGTATGCACTTGAAAATCTCTCTGGTGGTTTTACATTTGGTCTATTTTAAAATAAGAGCTTCATATAGAGAGGTAAGCAGAGAGAGAAAGATCATGAAACACAGAAAGAAATACAAAGAGAGAAAATGATACAGAAACAGAGAAAGAAAGAGAGGGGTAAGAAGAGAGATAGGGTGTGTGTGTGTGTGTGTGTGTGTGTGTGTGTGTGTGCTTTGAGTTTTGCTCCAGAATATCTCCTTTAATTCATGCAAACAAAAGTTGCCAATTGGGGATTTTCATTTTTTTCCTGATACCGCCATACAGCAACTACAATTGCTACAGTGAAAAACAATACCAAGCAATGGCAAAGATGCAGAGAAGGTGAAATACTTATACTCTGTTCATGAGAATGTAAAATGGTACAATCACTTTGAAAAACAGTCTAGTAGTTTTCTGAGAAGTCAGTCATATACTAAGCAAAATTCCCACAATAAGATTTACAAACACACACACACACACACACACACACACACACACACACACACACACAAATATTGAGAGCAGAATTATTCAAAATAGCTAAAACTAGAAATAGTCCAAATGCATGTCAACTATGTCAACTACAGAATGGATAGAACTCAATATCATTCCCCACCCCAAAGACCAAAACTACTGATACATGCACTAACTTGAATGTACTTCAAATTATTAAATGGCAAAAACCAGACACCAAATAATACATCATGGATACACCTACTTATACAGAGAAAGAAAACACAGCAGTAGTTAGTAGGGGTTACAGTGGAGATTGACGATACACAGGCACAGGGAACTTTTGGGGGTGATGTTCTAAAACTGGATTGCCAAATATACGAACTAAACTTCAAAGCATACCAGTTAAAATGAATACATTTTATGATATGTAAATATCTTGATAAAACTTTTTAAAAATGGGAAAAAAATTTTGTCTGGAGATGCATACGGATGTGATGGCACCTGAGTCGACACTGAGCACAACACCGTCTTCATCAGGAATCTCAGTTATGTCTGTAGGCTGGAAAATTTCATCCTCAGATCTCACTACTATAATCCCAGGTTGGAATAGAAGTTCTTTACTAAAGACACAATTAGTCACTGCCCTCGATGCATCACCAAAGAGCTGGTCAACATGAGCCACGTTCTGTATCACCCACTTCTCCAATTCTGCTAATTGCTTCTTGCGCTGTTATACACAATCCATCTTTTCCAGATCTTCATCAAACAACTACCAAACTTCCTCCATAAAAATACTCAGCTCCTCAACCAGTGTCTGTTGTAGCTCTGCAATCTCTTCAGATTCCCCTGCCGCTGTTACTACATCCAAATCAATGCACCCAGGGAGGGAAGGCAAGATTTTGTCCTTTGCACTCTCAGAGAAGACTTTCTTCTCATGCTCAGCCAGTGTGGCCTTACAAACAAAACATCTCAAACAAGCTTTTGATCTCTAAATTCCTTAACTAGAATTCCTACTCACACGTTCCTACTCCAGCTACAAATGGTTTTTCACCAAGCAGACCCCAGACTCATGACTAAGGGGTCAGCCTCAAGACAAGAGTGAAACTAAAGGGAAGAGAGATAGTTTAAAATGAAGGGGAAAGTCTAAAGAACAGAAAAAAAAATCCCTAACATACAAAAGAGAAAGAAAGAAAGAGAGAAAGAAGAAAGAAAGAAAGAAAGAAAGAAAGAAAGAAAGAAAGAAAGAAAGAAAGAAAGAAAGAAAGAAAGAAAGAAAGAAGAAAGAAGGAAAGAGACACAGAGAACAAAGACAGGGAAAAGGAGGTGCCATTCAAAAAAACTAAAACCCCGAAGTCTGTATTTCTGGAAATAAGCAACTCTGCTAGCCTGGCAAGTGTAAGGTCCTGATTTTGATCTCTGGCACTGGAAGAAAAAATAAAGTCTGAAAATGAGAACGTGACATAAAGATGACCTATGGTCACACTAGTTCAAGTCTCACTTTTTACCAATTTGCTGTGTGGCTTTACTAAGTGCTTAGCACACCTGTGTCTGTTTCCTCATGGGTAAAATCAGGGAGTTCTATTTAGAATGAACTGCAGCGTGTAGCCCTGGTATCCTGAGAGATAGCAAGAGGGAGCTTACAGATTTCTTCCAAACATTCCAGGAGGGTAGAAAATATTTGAGATTCAGGATAAACTGGACAATGCATTTATGAATATTAGTTTCAATTCTCTCATTCTTCCCTTCTCAAAAGAAAATTATAGGGCTGGGGAAATGGCTCAGTGGAATAAGCGCTTCCCTGGCAAGTGCAAGGGCCTGAGTTCAATTCCTGGTTCAAAAGAAAGAAAGAAAGAAAGAAAGAAAGAAAGAAAGAAAGAAAGAAAGAAAGAAAGAAAGAAAGAAAGAAAGAAAGAAAGAAAGAAAGAAAGAAAGAAAGAAAGAAAATTATAGGGCAGTGAAATAGCTCAGTGGACTAAGCGCCTGCCTAGGCAAGTTCAGGGGC
>PVKA01019976.1:23553-41262 GCA_004027165.1 Ctenomys sociabilis
TGAGTTGATCAATGATAAACTAAGAGCTCCATATAGAGCTCTTAGTTTATCATTGATCAACTCAAAGCTCTTCAGCTTCTTGTAGCTGAATATCCAGGAGTGCCCTTTTCTCTCTTCATAAATATTCTTGCCCTTGACCCCAGACCCTGCAAGAACCCATCATTCTACACATGACTGAATTTAATGGCCTCATGTATATGTAGGGGATCACGTTGGACATTGTTAATTAGACACAGGGTGATCCCATTCAAACTGTCTTCTCATAGTAACTACTGACAGAGAACCCTCTCTGGGAGGGTCAGTGGCTTGTCCTAAACACCATTTGGCCAATCTCTGAATAACCCAGAGATTTTGAGAGCATAATCTAAAACAGCATTCGTGAAGAGGGACAGCTGGGGCAAATAAAACTCTCTCAAAGGTACAGAAAGCTGGGAGTGTGTAAGAAGTGGAATCTGTGGTCTCCGCAGCAAGGAAAGAAGGCCCACCAAAGATCTAAGTCCATCCACACGTAGAATTGTAAGTTTCACAATAGCTATATTATTTTAAAAAGAAGAAGCAGGTGTGATTTAGTTTAATAATATGTTTTATGGAAGCCATTATCTCTATTATTATTTCAACATATTATAAATACAAAAATATTACTAATGAGGTAATGTAATACGAATTTGGCTACCAAGTTCTTTTCTGATTTTACCTTCAGAAATAAGTATCTTTTACTTACATCATGGGAAAATTTGGACTTCCCACATTTCAAGATTTCAAGAGTCACTTGTGGCTGGTGGCCACCATCTTAGCTGTAAGGAAGAAAAGCCAGAGGAAGTGGGGAAGAGGGACTTAGGGACAGGTTCCTTTCTCTGCCAAGAAATTTGAAGAAGTAGGTGAAAGCAGATTATGTGAATCACATAAATATGCCTGCATCCTAAGATTTTGGGGAGCAGAAGAGAAGTAGAATGAATGACTTGAACTACGATTATTATTGTTCTATGAGTTTGTACCACCTTTCTACGGGAAAGCTTATTTTCTTTACTTTAAGAACAAAGCTCATACTCAAAGGGATAATCCTAAAATCTTGTTACTTTTCCCTCCAAAAGCAACCTAAAGGCAATAGAAGAGGCACTGTGTGGGTGGAAAGGGAGGACTTAGGTGAGGTTTCATTTCAGAAGTTGAGTCTCTTGCTAAGAATGAGCCAAAGGAATTAGTATTTTGAAGACACACAATATTCTAATGAACTTACACTCATGAGCTCTTCTACTTCCCATAATAACTTTTATTATTGGATTATTATCTATTTTACAGAAGTGGCCATTGAAAACTAGAATTCAAAGGGTGAAATGACTTAGATCACCCCCTTTCTACATGGGAGAGGTATTTTAGTGTCATTGTCTTCTCACCACTCCACTATAGTACTTTACTTTTGGTTTAAGAGAACCAGAGAACAGAACCATGTGCTAAGCTGTTCCTGAGGACCTTATCAGTGCCTCACTACTATCTGTGGTTTTTGCTATCATTTCCCATTTTAATTTTTAGACGTTGGTGTTCATATCATGTCTGACTGTTAGAGGGCAGAAATCATGTCTAGTTCCTCTTGCTACTTGCTGTATTTTTTCCTTTTCATATTATAAATGCCTTTGAGCAGCTAAGTTTCTCAAATTTTGTGGTCTACTGTCATTCTCCATTTTAGAAAATGAGTTATAATATATAATCCTTTTTAATAGACAAAAACTTTGAAGCATGTTGCATGATGATTGATAGGATCATGATTAATACAGGACTGTTTGATGAATAAGATCAAGTTCAATAGCAAAAATTGAAGTATTATCTTTGGAGTAGACTTTGTTCTGCACAAAGAGTTATCAAAGTTCACTTATTTATGTTCTTGCTTCTTCTATCAACCTGAGGTAGATGCCAACTCTTCATGTTGTTTCATGAAAACCAAGTCCTTTTGAGCCTAATGCAGTGTGGATAGTGACAATCACAGGAAGAGTATTAGACATGTGAAAAGCTTTAGTCCCTGGTTGCACTTAACCCTATAAAGACCTTCCCACCTTCTGTGGGAAGGCATCTCCGTGGTGACATGGAAATTAGATGCAATGACTAGCTTCTCATACTGCCTCGTTTAACACCTTTTCTACCCATTTGGATGTCACATTTTCATGCTTTGTTTTTCTATCTGCCAGACTAACAATAGTCCTTGGTTTACAAAATTTCGTGATGATTATGTAATAAATTTTGAAAGCACTCAGAAATTCCTTGTGGCCCACGTATGCCTTTACTGGATATATTCCCCCCAAAGTGTTAAAGGCATCATACTATAGAGATACATGCGTACCCATATTTCCAGTAGCTCAACTCACAAGAGTTACATTCTGGAACCAATAGAGATGCACAATAGCAGAGAAGTCAACAAAGAAATTGTGGTATATGTATACACAGTGGAATATTACTCAGCCATAAAAAAGAATTAATATGCAGAAAAACAGATATAACTTGAGACCATAATGTTAACTAAAAACTCAAACACAGCAAGTCAATTATCACACCACTTCTCTTACATGAGAACCCCACAATATAAATAAATAAAATGGTAAAATAAAAGAGAGATGATAGGAAATAAAAAGCAGATTTTTCAGAGTTGGGAAAGGGAAGGAGGAAGAGACAAAATATGTCACTCAGAACTGCATAAGCACTGAGATGGACCCAAGGGCTTGGACCCTTTTTGCCTGGATATCTCCAAGAATGGCTGACAGTGGAAATGGAAACAAAATGGCTAATGTTTATTAAGCACATTTTATACATCAAGCAGTATTGAGAGACTTTTATGGGCCTTCCTGCAGCTGCCATAACAATTCGATGTATATATAACTGATTTAAACAGCATATATACTTATTTACTCTTTTGCTGTTCTGTAACTCAGAAGTCACACTGGTCTGAGACCAACATGATGTTAAGGCTGTGTTGTTGTTACAGGTTGTAAGGAAAAAAACTATTTCCTGGCCTTTCCAAGCTTAGAGTTTCTCTGAGTTCTTTCTTTGGCTCATGGCCACATCCAAATATAACTTTAATCTCTGTTTTCACTGCTTCATGATTTTTTATTTCCTTTTTGTAAGGGCTCTATGATGACCTGGTGTCCTAATAGGTAACTCAAGGCTCCAGGTCTTTAGGCACTTAACTTTGTCACATCTGCGAACTCCATTTTACCCAGGTACCTGAAACATCAACAAAGCCAAGAAGTACAAATGTGGACAGATTTCCTGGGGTTGGAAAGTTGGCATTTTTCTACTTTCTGAACTATCTGTTCAATACTTCTTGGTAATATTCTGAGGCAGCAACAGTGATTTCTCTCCTCCATTTCTTTTCTTCTTCTTTTTCCTCTTCTTCTCCTTCTCCTCCACATCCCCCTGATTCTGCTCATTCTCCTTATGCTGCTCCTCCTCCTTCTCCTTCTTCTCCTCCTTCTGTTCCTCCTACTCCTTCTACTTCTTCTCCTGCTCCTTCTCTTTCTCCCCCTCTTGCTGCTTCTCCTCCTGCTCCTCCTCCTCTTCCCTCATCTCCATTTAAAGTATGAAGAATTGAGATTCAGTGCATGGAATAACTTTTTTTAGGTCAAAATGAAGTTTCTGTCCTTTGTCTTGTTTTGTTTTGGTTTTGAGACATGGTCTCACTATGTCATTCAGAATGGCTCTGAACTCACTATGTAGTCTAGGATGTCCTTGAGCTCACAGTAATCTTCCCACCTCAGGCTCCCCAGTGCTAGGATTACAGGCATTTGCCACCACACTGAGCCTAGATGTGAGCAGTAAGTATTTAAAACCCAAACGGTCCAGCTGCAAAGTCAGCATTTAAGGAATTGTGATCTTCTGCTTGTACAGATCTTGGTATCTAGGCAAAAGCAGACAAGAAACCATTGCTAATTGCACTTGAATCTTGAGGGGAAAAGTAAACCTGAAAGCTGGTTGCTGAAGTAACTAAGGAGTGGCTATTGAGCTTTTGTTGAGGCAAGGATGTAAATATGAAGCCATAGCTACTAAACAGTTTAGAAAAAGTGGAAAAATCTATAGCTGTTCCATTTCCATAAATAGTAACTCATGAGCCCCTCTGCCATTGACAAAATGCTTTTTTGATTGTTCATACATATCATAAGATTTTGAGGTAGGTTTTATTTTCTCTCTCCTTACAACTGGGAAGACTGTACCCACACTCACCTGTGGTTTTCTCCGAGCCCATGATATGGTCTCCCTATCAAACAATGAACAGTGAAAAGAGGCAAGATGCCAGATCTAACCACCCCATGACTAAGCACAAAGTTGCCTCCGAGCACTGAATGTGCCAGTGCACAAAGAATAGCACATTCCTTGCCTTTGTAGTCCGACATGGATGTTTGGCTACGAAATCTTTGCTTACAACTCACTGACTGTCTTGAATGATACAAAAAATATTTCCCATGACTCGATCCAAGCAAATTAACCAATATTCCAGACCATCAATTGTCATCAACTCATCTATTTGAATAAAATCCTGTATTACACTGAGAAGCAAGCCTTACACATACCTATGGGCAAAAGCATTCTAGTTGAAGAGAAAAATAAGTTTAAAAGTCTTGTGGCATAAACAATCATATCTTTCACAAAAATCTATTTTTAAAAAGCCAGTGAAGAAGGGCCAACCAAATAGCTCAGCAGATTAACATACAAAAAAAGAAAAAAAATGCCTGCAAGCAAGTGCAGGGACCCAAGTTTCGATCCTTGGGCTTGCTGTGCCGGCCCCGACCCTAGGGCAATTGAGTTGGCAATTGAGACTGGGCATGGTGGTGTGCACCTGTAATCCTAGCTCTTGGGAGGCTATAAACAGGCAATCACTATGAGTTGGATCTAGTAGTGAGACCCTGAACACCCTGGAGACCTTTCCCTAAAATACAAAAAAAAAAAAAAAAAAAAAAAAAAAAAAAAAAAAAAAAAAAAAAAAAAAAGAAAAGAAAAGAAAAGAAAAAGCTAGTGAAGCTGGTGAGGGTATAGGGAGGAGAAATAATAAGAAATTAGCTCTGAAAAGAAAGCCATAGTAAAGCATATGGACTATGGATGAAGGTGAAGGATATTGTTTGCAATTCTAGTACTCCTGCCTGGATGAGTCCCCACCCAAACCGCAGTTCTCCAGCTCCTTCTCTCATCCTGGATTACACAGTGTATGGCTTTCTCACATAGACTTCCCCAGACATCCCAGTCAAAAATAACCATGACCTAGTGCTTCTTCTTTGCCTCTTCTCCCTCATTTTAACCACAATTGTGATAAAAAGCCATATGTTTATTTCTGGCTTTACCATGGTGGGTCTGTCTCCTTCATGGCCTCAGCTCCTAATAATGGAGGCCATCACTGCGTAACACAGTGCAGTACCCTCATTTCTAGGCCTCAATCCCACACATTCTATGTGCTTAACAAATATTTACCTCTGAATGAATACATAGAATTGTGCAATAGGAAAGACTTCATCAATAGCCTTGTAGAAAGCATGCTTATAACTTAGTACTCAACTGCTTTGCAACTGGGAAATCTGGTACTTGATCCATTTTTTGTCATGAAAATTTTGTTCCAGCATTCATTATTTGTTTGGTACCCAAGGTAGAATTTGGTCCTGAGTGCCTCGTGGCTTGCTGTCCTTTCCTGACAAAACAATTTGTTTACTATTCATGATTTTGTATGCATCCTGCCTCCCAGAACCAATCAAAAATGAGCACCAAGGCACCACTGTAGATAGAAAAGGCAAAAGCCAAAAGCCAGGGGATCAGAAGGAGGACACAACGATGGAGAAGAGCTGTCTTCAGCACCAGTGAAGTCCAGGACTTATCCAGTAATCAGAACTAACTAGACCTGAAAATTGGTGGAATGTGGAGAGCACAGGAGGCAGCAGAGTTTCACCCATGAGGTTACAACTTAGGTTGCTGAGAAGTAACGGGGCAATGAAACAAGTAAACTAATGAGGGGTGGCATACTTTGGAATAAATATCAAAAGCCAAGTCTTGGAATTTGAGGTGCTTGAGTGATATCTTAGTGGATGTGTCTAGGTAGCCACTGAAAATACAATCCTGGCACCTGCAAGTGACATTTGGCTAGAAATGTCTATTAGCACACAGGAAGTCTCAGATTCAGTATAGACATAGTGCCATATGCACAGTGGTTGAAAAGCTTGGCTTTTGGAGTCAGATTGCTGAAGGTTGGTTACAAACTCCAACATGTTGGTGGCCATCTTCCAGGTGCTTAAGCTTACTGCATCTCATCTTATCCTTGAGGATAACAGTACTCGTTGCCTTTGGCTACTTTCTATAAGGATTATATTCAACTTAATCACTTGGAGAGCTTTATGCGTTATTTCTTTGTCATCACAGTTAATCATAACAATCCTGGTACATAGGATTAGGAATTCCAGATTTTCAGTTGATGAAGCTAAAGCATACATAATTTAAGTAGTGACCTTGTCATTGCACTAAGTAAGCAATCAAGTTGGCATTTTTTTCTGCATTTTAGGGAAGGATTTACAGGGTGTTCAGGGTCTCAGACTGATAGTGATTCTCCAGTTTACAGCTTCCCAAGAGCTGGGATTACAGGTACCTGCCACCCTGCCCAGTCTCAATTGCTGGCTCAGCGCCCCCTAGGGGTGGGGCTGGCACAGCAGGTCCAGAGATCAAACCTCAGGCCCCTGTGCCTGCTTAAATCCGCTGAGTTATTTGGCTGGCCCTAATCAAGCTTGCATTTGAATCTGGATCAATTCACTCCCCAAGAATGGTCCAATTCCATAGTCTGAACAACCAACCAAAGAAAATTAGAATTAGTCAATAAATGACATAAAACCTCATGGAAAGACATGCCATTTTATTTGAGGCATGGTGTAGTGGTTAAGATCAAAAGCTCTGACAAAGAATGAGTGACAAAATAAATGCATAAAATGTTTAATATGTAGCAGGGGAGCCAGGCACAGATAAGCAAGTGAATAGTTTGGCACTTGCTCTATGCCCTGAGTGCCATCTACCTGTTGGAGGACTTGAAAAGGTGCTTTGACCTTCTTATTCTCCATCAGTTATCTGGATTTGTTGCTGAGCTGGTGCCATACGACGCTTCTCCTGAACTTTCCTGACCTTTTCTTTAATCATTCACTAGTGCACCTAACAATTTACAGTTGAAAAATATGTTCACATCAAGGTCTAGCTTGACCCTCATGACCAGCAGCCTGAGAGATAGGGACTATCACTCTACACTCTATGAATGAAGAAATAATGGCTTCTATTTAGAAAACAGCTGGTTTTGATGTAAACGAGTCAGCATTCATTCTGAGAACTGTCACTTCCCATCTATGATTCCTGGATAAGTTACTTCTTTCCCAAGACTCAATTCTGTCTTAAGTGAACTGAAGTTTGCCTTTCCTACTCCTTAGGTCATGAAAATGAACTCAGAGAATCTGGCATACAGTAGGCACTAAATAACTAGGGGAAGGAGCAAAACCAATTCTACATTCTGAGTCTTTGCTGCTCATTGGATTGGCATGCCTATAAATCACTGCAGAGAAGGCACAAAGGAAAATACATTGAGTGGTAATCAGTGGTTATGACAAAATCTCTCATAATCACTAAGAGACATTGATATCCAGCTGAGGAGAGGTATGTGACACAGGAGGGAGAAGTAGGGCTATTGTTTCCAGTGGTACATGGGGTAAAAGTTATCTGATAACCCAAAGTCATTGCTCACTGTGTAACTAACCCAGATTTCTCTGAGAATTAGTTTCCTCATCTGTAAAACGGAGATTTAAAAATGTCACGGGAGTTATGAGACCAAATTAGCATAAAATGTGTTGGAATGAAGCAAGTGTTCATCGAAATCTTTCAATCCCTCCCCCACATCTTCATTCCCATGAAATATATATATATATATATATATATATATATATATATATATATATATATATGGATATGCTCTTTTCTGTGAAAAAAAATTCTAATTAATGACTTTGGTTAGAAATAAAAATAGCATGTATGGCATCGAGCCAGTAAAGTTAGTGAGAAGAGGAAAATGATCTGCCAGAGTAAAGTATTTGTCTCCCTTCAGTCCAGCAAGAAGAACCCAGCCAAGATGACTCACTGGTCCAGTTATCTGTTGGGATGGGCGATCTTCCTCCTCTACTTCTATGAGACAAGTGGAGGTAAGTATAAGGGAAAATAAATAATAATAAAAGAAATTGGAAGCACTTAGAGACTGGGAAAGAACAAATAAGCCATATTCAAGAATTCTGGATCCATTCAGGGGAGGGGCTTGCTTAGCAGAAATCTCAGACAGACACTGGATTTCGACCCTGGATCTGCCGTTTTCGACCTGTTATCTTGATCAATTGTAACCACTTTGAAGCCAGCCTCCACCCTGTGAAGTAAAAAATAATATTTACCTCCTAGAGCTATTTAGAACACTAAATAAAATAATAACTACAAGTGTCTTTCACAGTGTTCAACAAATGTCTTTAGCAATTTGGGAGAAGTAAATATGTTGACAGAAAAGAAAATTTATAAAATTAATTCTAGTGGGCTGAACCCTCAGAAGCCTTACTTGCATGGTCTCCTTAAATTTTAATATATCTAGAAAGCTACATTAACCACAAAGTATATTAACTAAAATAAACATGGACATAGGGCACAGAGAATATTTTGTTCTACACAGATCCCCCAAGCCACAGAGAGACATTTTCCACTGTTAAAATCCTTTCAACTTACAAAGTCATATTCCCTTGGATAAGCCTTAAAGAACACACATGTATACACTCTATTTCTTCAAAGGTCACATTCTTTATTCCAGAGGTTTCTAACCAGGTTCATTAGATGAATGTTAGAGTCCATAAAATCATGAATTTGTATTTTTAAAATATGCATACTTAGTGAGATAGTGAGAATAGTTATTATAACAAACTCCAACTATCAGCAGTTCAACACACACACACACACATGCACATGCACACACAAACAATCTTTTGTTGCTTCTTGTTACATTTTTGGATGTCAAGTGATGACAGAAGTCCAGGTGTTCAAAGCTTAATCCCCAATACATGGTGCTAGAGGGAGATGGCAAAACCCTTGAAAATTAAGCGTTAGTAGGAAATCCTCATGTAATTACATCATGGACTTGAAAGAGATCAGGGTACCCCTTACTGTCTTTCACCTTACCTCACTCTCTTTCATCTCCTGGTTTTAAGATGAGTGGTTTTTCTCTGCCTCTCTCTCCTACTAGAATGAAATGCCTCATGAAAAGTCAATGGGGCCAATCAACCAGGAACTGATACTCCAGAGCCCTATACAAGTAAGAAGTGTGCACCTCTATCAGTGAAGCAGGACATTTCCAGAAAGCCCACACAATTCTCTCTCCTCTCTCCCATACAAGTCAGAGTATTCTGCTGTTGGATACCTTTTCTTTCACATTTTCCTAGTCTCTCTTCCTGAAACAATGAGATGAATCTGTGGAAAATTTAGCAGAAAACATACTTTTTCTTTTAAGTTAGTTATCTAAGGTGTTTCTCATAATAATAAAAACTGACTAATATAGTATAGTCTCCCTAGTATAAGAAATCAAAAGAAGAAATACAAATGTACAACAACAACTAAAACAATTGAGTCAGATAGGGCAAAGTGAATGGCATATGCTGCAGGGTACTAATCAGTCACATGAAGAAAAAACTTTCTCTCAGGCTCTCACAGAGAGCAAACTGGTCAAGCATTGGCCATGACTCATCCACATGGATGACACAGACAAAGGATCTACAGAGTAAGGTACAGGATTACAAGATAAACCCTGAGGGAACATCACTGGCCTCATCAGAAACAAAAGCTACATCTTTTGGTATATAGGTCTTGCTCTATCTCGGTCTTAACCACCCAGCAGAAAAGCATAAAAATGAGGTATACAATGTGGGGCCATAATAATAAGTTGAGCTGCAAATGGCTATGCTCTACAATTTCTTCAGATAACTCACTATCGAATTGTGGAATGCTGGACTGTGTTGGATTGTGTCCCTGAGTTCAGGCACCTAAATTGGTTGAATGACAATGGAGTGCCCATCTCTGACAGGTGCAGACAAAGGAAGGGGTATAGAAAGGAAGAATCATGATGTGTGTGTATGGACAGTACAGTTGGGATAGATAACGCCGTGCTTCTACATAATTCTATGAGAGGCAAAATTTGTACTAAAGGTGGTTGGACAGGATATTGTATTTTCTTCTAGTACTATGGACAACCACTAGGAAAATAACAAGGTAGAAAGTATTAATTATTGAATCTGTGATATAATTCAGGTATAAAAAATAAGATAAGTAAACAGCTACACTCTCTTAATTTACTTATAAGAGACATCTGCTGTAATAATGTCTGTAAGTATATCATGAATGCACCTTGTATGATACCAAAACATTATGAAAACAGTTTGCAATGTATTAATTTATCGAATCTGTCTTGTTAATGTGTCTTAAAACTGTCTCATTGACATTTTTACTTCAATAAAATAAATTTAAAAAAAAGAAATTGACTAAAGCCCATAAGGGGGTGCCTACACTCTTTACCAATCCCTAGGATCTGATCACACCCACATTCCTGTAGATAAGCTTGTGTACTCAAGTTCATTCTGCACATTTTACAAAAGATTTACCAGGACACATTTATAGAAAGACTTCATAAGCTCAAGGCACTGTATTACAGACCAGAAATGCTATTATAAATAAAGTCTACACAATTTTATCAGGAAACTCACAGCAAAATTAAGTTTAGATGTATAACCTAGGCAACACTTAATAAATGTGGTGGCTTCTGGGCAACCTGTGGGACTCCAGTGATCTCTGAACTTCTGTAGTTCCCAAGGCACAGTTGTAGAGCTTCTGCTAGTGCCAGTCAAACTTTTAAGAACTTAGGAGAACTTTCAGTGGCATCTGGGTAAGCCATTTACAGTTCAACTTATTATTATGGCCCCACGTTGTATACCTCATTTTTATACTTTTCTGCTGGATGGGTAAGACCTAGATAGAGCAAGGCCTATATACCAAGACATAGATTTTGTTTCTGATGAGGCCAGTGAACTCAAGAGTTTATCTTGTAATCCTGTACCTTACTCTGTAGATCCTTTGTCTGTGTCATCCATGTCGATGAGTCACAGCTAATGCTTGACCAGTTTGTTCTCTGTGAGAGCCTGAGAGAAAGTTTTCTCTCCATGTGACTCTCCAGGCGCACTATAGAACATCAGTCTCTTTCCTCTGTGGCTCCATAATTTCCTAGTTCAGAAAGTTTGTGACTCAATTGAGTTTCATTATGTTACAATACTGGTTCAGCTATGTCCTGAGTCTTAGTTGAACTTGAAAGGGTAGGGGCTAAAATGTTGGCTGGCCTTGCGGCTCTTTGATTTCTCCAACTTTGATCTGTGAACTTAGGTTTTTAACCATCAGAAGAACAGCTGATTAGTACCCTGTCTCTCAAGTAAACATTTGTTTAAAACAAAAGGTATGCCTGGGTAGAATCACATGGAGAGAAAACTTTCTCTTAGGCTCTCACAAAGAACAACCTGGTCAAGCAGTGGCCATGACTCATCGACATGGATGACACGGACAAAAGATCTACAAAGTAAGGTACAGGATTACGAGATAAACCCTGAGGGGACTTCACTGACCTCATCAGAAACAAAAGCTACATCTTTTGTTATATAGGTCTTGCTCTATCTCGGTCTTAACCATCCATCAGAAAAGTATAAAAATGAGGTATATAACATGGGACCATAATAATAAGTTGAGCTGTAAATGGCTATCGTCAGCAACTTCTTCAGATAACTCACTATTGAGTTGTGGAATGCTGGACTGTGTTGGATTGTGTCGCTGAGTTCAGGACCTAAATTGGTTTAAGGACAATGGAGTGCCCATCTTTGACAGGTCTAGACAAAAAAAAAGGGGGAATACAAAGGAAGAATCATGACGTGTGTGTATAAACAGTACAGTTAGGATAAATATGCCATGCTTCTGCAAAATTCTATGAGAAGCAAGATTTGCACTAATAGTGGTTGGAGAAGATATTGTGCTTTCTTCTAGTACTATGGACAACCACTAGGAAAATAACAAGGTAGAAAGTATTAATTATTGAATTTGTAATATAATTCAGGTATAAAAAATAAGTAAACAGTTACACTCTCTTAATTCACTGATTAGAGATATCTGCTATAATAATGTCTGTAAGTATAATATCATTTCTGCAACTTGTACAATATCAAAATATTATGAAAACAGTTTGCAGTGTATTAATTTATTGAATCTGTCCTGTTAATTTGTCTTGAAACTGTCTTATTGCTATTTGTTCTTCAGTAAAATAAAAAAACAAAGTAAAAAAAATCCAACAATATGCTGAATGCGGGAAACACTTTGAACTCAAAAGGAAATTCACAAACTAAAAGTCAAAGGATGAAAAACAATCCTCAAAGCCACAGGAAATAAGAAAAAAGCAGGAGTATCTATCCTAGTTTCTGACAATATCAACTTCAAATTAAAAATCATCAAAGATATAAAGATGGTCACTACAAATGTTATAAGGGAAAACTGCAAGAAGAAGAAATAACACATAAACATATGTGCACCCAATATAGGAGCACCCTCCTACATAAGGCAAATTTTAACAAACATGAAAAATGAAATTGGCAATAATACAATAGTAATGGCTGACTTTAACACACCACTATCACAGAGATAGATCAAGTAGGCAAAAAATTAGCAAAGAAATAACTGAACTAAACTTCTGAAGAAATCGACATGGTAGCCCTTTACAGAGTGTTTCACCCAGCAATAGCAGAATATACTTTCTTCTCAGATGCACATGGGACATTCTCCAAAATAGACCACATGCTAGCACACAGAGCACGCTTAAGTAAATGCAAAGGAATTGAAATTATCCCATGCATACTAGCTGATCACAGTGCAACAAAACTGGAAATTATTGACAAAACAAACTACAAAAACACTGTAAGCACGTAGAAATTAAATGACAACTTCCTAATCAACCAGTGAGTCACAGGCAAAATTAAAGAAGAAATTAAAAAATATTTACAATCAAATGAAAATGCAAATACAACTTACCAATATATGTAAGATGCAATGAAAGTTGTATTAGGAAAAATTATAGTGGTAAATTTGCACATTAAGAAAACAGAACAAACCAAAATAAATGATCTTATGCAGCACCTCAAGCTGTTAGAAAAAGAAGAACAAGTCAAGCACAAAGCTCAAAGAAGGCAGGAAATCATATAGTTTAGAGCAGAAATTAATGCATGGAGACAATGAAATGACAATGAAAACAATACACACAAAAGAATCAAAGAGTTATTTCTTTGAAAAAATAAATAAAATTGATAAGGCAAATTTTGACTTAAGAAATTAAGAGAAGATTTGATGCCAACTTTTCTCAAACTCTTCAAAGAAATTGAAAGGGAACTAATTCTCCCAAACTCATTGCAGAGAGTAAGTATTACTATGATTCCAAAACCAGAAAAAGATTCATCCAAACAAGAGTACTAGAGACCAGTCTCTCTACTTAATATAGATGTAAAAATTCTCAATAAAATACAAGCAAACAAAATGCAGCAAATCACCAAAAACATTACACCACATGAATTGGTGGGATTCATTCCAGAAATAATGGATGGTTCAACAAATGCAAATCCATAAATGTAACATCCCACATCAATAGACCCAAGAACAAAAACCACATGACTATCTCAATAGTTGTAGAAAAACCTTTTGATAAAGTTCAACAATTATTCATAATCAAAACTCTACAGAGAAGTGTATAGTTATATAATAGTTATATATACAGATTCAGTGCAATCCTGATTAAAATATCATTAATATTCCTCACAGAACTACACAAAATTTTCCTCAACTTCATTTGGAACCAGAAAAGACACAGAATATCAAAAGTAATCCTGGGGAACAAAGGAAAGGCAGGATGTACCACAATTCCTGCCCTGAAATTATATTATCAAGCTACTGCAATAAAATCACCATGGTACTGGCATGAAAACAGACTTGAGCATCAGTGGAGCAAATAAGAAGATGCAGACACAACTGCAATCACACTCAGCCACCTTATTTTTTATAAAGGGGCCGAACAGGTTCAAGGGAAGAAAAATAGCCTCTTTAATAAATTATGCTGGAAAAAAACTGACTTTCTACATGCCAAACACTAAAATTAGACCCATGCATATCACTATGCACAAAGTTACAGTCAAAATGGATCAAACATTTAAATACTAAAACAAAAACACTAAATCTTGGAGGAAAATGTAGGCAGCAATCTGAAAGACATAGGTTTATGTAGAGTTCATGAACAAAAACAAAACTACACAGGAAATACTTCAAATAATCAACAACTGGGATCTCATCTTTTTGAAGACTTTCTGCACTTTAAAGAAAATTTCCAACAAAACAAACCAACAAACTGGGAAAGAATTATAGTTGAATGTTCCTCAGACAAGGACCTTCTTTCTACAACATACAAAGAATCAAAAAAATCAGGTCTCCCAAATTCAAAGACCCAATCCAAACATGGGCATCTAAGGTGGATATAGATTTTTCAGAGGAAGAAATACAAATGGTAAGTAAATATATAAAAATGTGTTCCCAACATCGTTGGTCATTCAATAAATGCAAAATAAAACAACACTAAGATTACATCTCACCCCAGAAAGTTTTAAAATCAAATTCAACACTCAAAGCTCAATAGTATTTCTGTACACACAAAAAAACAAATGCACCAGAAGAGAAATTTCAGAAAACATGCATTTCAGAATAACATCCAAAAAATTTAAAAGATTAGATATCAACATAACAAAGAAAGTAAAAGATTTATACAGTCCGAATGACAGTACATGAAAAACAGAGATTGATGAGGGTTTGAGAAATGGAAAGATATTCCTTGCTCCTAGATAGGAAAACCCAACATGTCCATACTCCCAAAATTGTTATATGGATTTTAATGCATCTCAATTAAAACACAATTAGTATACCTCACAGAGGTACTGAAAATATTCATAAAATTCATCTGGAAGCAGAAGAGACCCAGAACAGCAAAAGCAATTCTGGGCAACAAAGTAGAATCAAGAGGCATCATAATCCCTTACTTGAGATTAAACTAAAAGCTACTGTGATAAAATCAGCCTGGTAATGGCAAATAAAAAGGTCTGAGCATCAGTGGAACAGATAAGAAGATGCAAACACAACTATAACTATAGATACACTGAGCCACCTCGTCTTTGACAAAGGTGCCAAACATGTTCATTGGAAGAAAGATAGCCTCTTCAATAAATGATGCTGGCAAAACTGGCTTTTGATATGGCAAACACTAAAATTAGATTCGGGTCTATCATCCTGCACTAAACTAAAGGAAAAATAGATGCAAGATTTAAGATGAGAACAGAAACACTAAATGTACTGGAGGAGAAAGCATGTAGACGTTTTAAAGACATAGGGATAGATAGAGAGTCCATGAACAAAATCAAACTGCACAGGAAATACTTCAGAGAATTAACAACTGGGATATCATCTTTTTGAAAACTTTCTGCACTTCAAAAGAAATCACCAAGAGTAAAAAGAATACCGGCAAACTGGGAAGACATTATAGCCGACTGTCCTTCAGACAAAGGCCTTTTGTCTAGAATATATGAAGGATTTTTAAAAATAATACCCCCATTAGTGCAGATCTTCCCTCTCAGAATTATATAGAAGCACAGCGTTATCTATCCCAACTGTACTGTCTATACACACACATCATGATTTTTTCTTTCTACAACCCTTCCTTTGTCTACACCTGTCAAAAGTGGGCACTCCATTGACATTCAACTAACTTAGGTGCTTGAACTCGACAACACAATCCAACACCGTCCAGCATTCTACAACCATAGTGAGTTACTCAAAGAAATTGTCGACCATTTACAGCTCAGCTTAATATTATGGCCCCACGATGTATACTTCATTTTTAAACTTTTCTGTTGGATGGTTAAGACCTAGATAGATCAAGACTTATATACCAACACATGAACTTTATATTTCCTATGTGGTCAGTGAAGTCCTCTCAGGGTTTATCTTGTAGTCCTGTATATTATTCTGTAGTTCCTTTGTCTGTGTCATCCATGTGGATGAGTCACGGCCAATGCTTGACCAGTTTGCTCTCTGTGAGAGCTTGAGAGAAAGTTTTCTCTTCATGTGACTCTCCCCAGGCACACTATAAAACTTCAATCTCTTTCCTCTGTGGCTCCATAATCTCCTTGTTCAGACAGGATATTATGTCGGCTTCTAGTACTACGGTCATCCACTAGGAAAATAATTATTGAATTTTTGATATAATTCAGGTATAAAAAATAAAATAAGTAAGCAGCTGCACTCTTAATTCACTGATAAGAGATATCTGCTAAAATAATATCTGTAAATATAATATCATGTATGCACCTTGTACAATAGCAAAACATTATGAAAACAGTTTGCATCGTATGAATTTATCGAATCTGTTGTTAAGGTGTCTTGAAACTGTCTGATTGAGATTTGTAGTTCAATAAAATAAAATAAAATAATAAAACTTTGAATCCTGTTTAGATCCAAAAAAATAAAATAAATAAATAAAAATAAAAATAAGACCCCCAAAATTCAAAGATCCAGTCCAAAAAATGAGCATCTGAGATGGCTATGCACTTCTCAGATGGAAAAATACAAACAGCAAATAAATTCATGAAGAAATGTTCCACATCATTGGTCATTCGGGAAATTCAAACTAAAACAACACTGAGATTCCATCTCAAAAGGAATGACTATTATCAAGAAGTCAACCAATATTAAATGCTGGAAAGGCTATAGAGGAAAAGGAACACTTCTCCACTCTTGGTCGGAGCATAGACTGATAGCACTACTATGGAAATCAGTGTGGCAATTCTTCAAAAACGTAAGATTGTGATCCTATTAAACCTAGCTATTTCCTTCCTGGGTATTTTTCCAAAAGAACTAAAAACATCATGCCACAGTGATCTACGTGTACCTATGTTTATTTTTTAAAGAATACACAATAGTGATGGAAAAAAAAAATAGCACTGGAAACCATACAAAATTTCACTAAACAAAGTGATAAGAATTCAACAATGGTTGCTGTATTGCATGATGCTATTTTTAAATTAGTTCTTCAGGTTACCAGATATAAATGTGCAAGACTGGTTTAAAGAAAAAGCAATAACAAAAAAAATTGTAAGAAATTCAAACTAAAACAAAAGAAAAAACCAAAAGACCAGCAGAAATCAACAGCACAATTATCCAAACTATCCTATATGTATACCTAAATATATCTTTTTCCCTTCTTTCATTTCTTCTAAAAGACAAGTACTTTTACACAATGGAGTTTTATTCAGTTACAAGAAATTTATGTTTTTGTAGATAAGTGAAATTAGGTGGAGACTATATTTCTAACTGAAATAAATCAGATTTACATGTGCAAACCAGATTATTTTGCTGGTGTGAGAACCTGAAAGGTAATTAAAATCTGAAAGGTGCAATAGATACTGTGAAAAGTAAAGAATCTGTTCAAAGGGAAATAACAGCCATGATGAAGAAAAGAACAAAAGAAAAAAGAGGGGAGGAGGGAGAGGCAGGGAGGGAGGGAGGGAAGGAAAGAGAAAAAGACATATTTGT
>PVKA01019977.1:0-41159 GCA_004027165.1 Ctenomys sociabilis
TCTGCTATAATAATGTCTGTAAGTATAATATCATGTATGCACCTTGTACGATACCAAAACATTATGAAAACAGTTTGCAATGTATTAATTTATCTAAGCTGTCCTATTAATTTGTCTTGAAACTGTCTCATTGCTATTTGTACTTCAATAAAATAAAAAAGAATTTTAAAAAAGATAATAATAATAATAACTTTGATATAACTTTTTAAATATAGATTATGATTCTCCATGGTGCGAAAAGTTATAGAACATTTTATAAAAATATAAAGAAATTTCAGTATAGTCAACACATGTAAGTTTCTATAATACATTATGAAAACCTTAAAATCAAGTCTTAGCTCAGTGGATTAAAGCACCTGCAAGCAGGCACAGGGGCTAGGGGTTCAATCCCCGAGCCTGCCATGCCAGCCCCAACCCCCAGGACCCACTGAGATGGCATTTGAGACTGGGAATGATGGCATGCACCTGTCATCCCAGCTCTTGGGAGGCTGTAAACAGGTAGATCACTATGAGTCTGATCTATTAGTGGGACCCTGAACACCCTATAGATCCTTCCCTAAAAAATAAAAAACTAAGTCTTGCTTATATTCCTCTAAAGTTCCATTTTATTAAAATCCAAAATTGAGGTGATGTCACTGAGTGTGACATGTAGAGCACAGAGTGACAGAAACTGGCTGTCCTCCTTTTGAGCTATTGGCTGCTCAGCGAACATGAAGGAGGAGAATCCACTATGCCTGAGCAGGATGGAAAGAGATTCTAAAAAAATGTTTGTTGAGTGTCATTACATTGTCCTGAGCCTAAAGCCACTTCCTTTGGGATAATGTTGACTAAGAAGCCACGTTGCTGGTTCATGAAAGGCATGAGCTAAAATCCTCATTGTATAGTGAGAGCATAAAGCACTACGAAACAAGACACAGTTCAAAAAGACAGAGTAAGAAGTTCTGGTAAATCATGGTGATTTAAGCATTGAAAAGGTCTTCATATGCTGAGCTGACATCTCTCTCTAAAAGAAAGCCTGCAAAGCAACCCACCTTACATTTTGGGAGGATTTAAGTGAAATGATTGCCATATGCCAGGGGAGGCTCTGTCTTCCTTTCAGAGAGCATCAGACCAAAATCCATTACTTTAAAGTAATAAAACTATTACTAGAAAGATTTAATTATAAACCAAGGCTTACATCAAATCAGATTTCAAGTACATATGGGGGAAAATAAAATCTCACCCACAGGCTGTTTACTGCTATCCCTAGTTACTGGGTTGTTGCCAGTGCTGAACCCATATAAAATACGTGCAGTGTGTTTAACAAAAAGTGGTATTTAAGTTTTTTCAGATTTACTATACTAAAAGTTGAATTGCATTGAATTCATCTCCTCTCAAAATATTCTTTCCTTAGGATAGATATACAGTTATTTTAGCTTAACTCAATGAGAAGATTTGTACTAATAGTGTTTGGACGGGATATCTTGTCTGCTTCTTATATTATGGATAACAGCTAAGAAGACAACAATGTATTAATTAAAATTTTTTAAAAATTTAAAAAAAAATTCTTCCTTATAGGAAGCCCATCCAAACCTCATTAAACTCCAGAGGAGTTAATATTTGTAATCCCAGGGAAAAGTTTTTTGGAATTCCAGGAAGAGATGTCTGCATTTGTGGGGAGCCACGCAGGTCCTAAGGCCAGTCAGCACCATGGCCAACCTGAAAAAGGCCACAACCTAGGACTGAACTGGGGTTTTATTAATTTGTGAAGAGGGGAGTGGCTTGGGGTTCAGAGACTAAGAGTGGCAGGAAATACATGCTGAGCTAGGTAGGAGGCCTGATAGCACCTATGCAATATGCCCCAGAGAGGTATACAGAAAAAATACCGGATTCCAGTAACAGGTAGTCTCGAAGTTTGAAGGAAGTGTCTTTTGTTTTGGGCTGGTTACTTCATTTTTGATATCTGGCTTTCTGCCCTGGGACACCACAGCCTCTTTCTCAAGGCCCAACCCCAGCCAACAACACAGTATCTCTCAGCCTAGCGCACACTTAGTAGTAGGTGCCACACTCACCCTCCTGCCTTGCTTCACAGGTTAGGCAGCAGCCCTTGGCTGGACCCACTTGCACTGCTTAAAACCAGTTGAGAGAGTAGAATATTTTCCTATCCAGCTCTGTACATATTAGTACACGGAAGGTTGGCAAGGATTGGCCAAAATGGAGACAAATTGTCTTCTTTCAGGGGCAGCCATCTGGTAGGCCTCCACATTCCTCACTTCAGACACACTTATCACATGCTTCTTGACTCTTTCTGAAGCAGTTCTGGAGCTTCTGGTTGTCTTTAGGTGTCCAGACCCGGTGTGGCTGCCTCACTGTCCTGAATCCACCCTAAAGTGTGATAGACATTTTGACTTCAGGAAAGAGCCAGAAGTCACAATGCACAAGATCTGCTGGACAAGGTGAATGAAGACATGCTGTATATATTTGTTTAAGTGCATCTTTCCATTAGATGACACCCATAAGCAACATTCGCCATATTTTTTTTTATTATACCTCATAAAGGCAACTCATAAAAGAGAACTTCCAGAACTACTTCAGAAAGTGGCACAAGTGATGAGATTAGTGTAATCAAAGAGGAAATATTTTGAGATTACTGACAGTGTGTCTTTTGCTGTAATTTTTATTAAACGTCTACTATACCTTTTCATCATACCTCATATGTTTATTTTAGATTCTAGAATCTTATTTGATATTCCTGGTCAACAAAAGAAAAGATTTTCTTTTTCAAAATTAATAGTAGCAAAGTTCCACTTTTTTAACCCACTATTTTAACTGCCACTTAAGCAGGCACAAGTATAAATGAGTGCCTGGTGCTTCTCTTGATTCTCTGTCACTACTCCCTAAACAGCCCCCTCCACCCCAGGATATGACACTGAATTTTAGCCTGCCAGGTTGTGGGAGCTCACAGAGCCCAGGTTCAAGACCCTGGAGCCAACCAGGTGATCACAGTGAATACTTCACAATCCCAGTATTTATGGTTACGTTGCTACTGATGTTGGGTTCTCTGTTCAGTAAAGGGGAAGTGTGGCTGTCTGTGCCATTTCATGACTTATTTAAAAGAGCATTTCCATCCTTAGAAACAGCCTTCCCATGAAGAGTGTTTCACTTTGACTGCTGTCACTAGACACTGAATGATGTACAGTGTGGTACATTTGCCTACGGAAAGTCTCTTTAGACAGAGTCATGGAACTGTACTATTATGGGTAATGTAAACAAATGGAAATCTTTAAACATTTTTTACCATTTTAATTATCTAAAATTTACTGATGCCTTTGGAGAAGCACCAGGCACTCATTTATACTTGTGCCTTTGGAGTCATTAAGACTAGAAACCATGTTTGGGCTTCAGCTGGGCACAAGGACACTGACCCTATTGACTCCTTTTGTAAGACTGTCATGTACCCATCCTAATTAATCTTATTTCTCTCTAAGATCCCTAGTGTCTCACAAGCAGTAAAATGTGTCCAAACTGCTGCAGAGGGCAGACCATTCCCTGGGCACTAGTGTAGTGAGCTATCTGTTGAGGGTCTCAATCCTTCCCTCCCTGTCCCTGAGGTAAACCTTATTCAGTATCTCCTCAGAACCAAGTGCTGGAGACAGCTCCCCTCAGGACACAGGCTAAGCCCTGCAGAGCTACTGTAGGGGGGATGCAGGTAGATTTGGGCAGGGGGAGTATGCAGGAGAAGCTTCAAGCTCATGCCCACACTCAGAGCTCAAAGCATTTCCCAACTGAGAGTCACAGTCGCCCACTCCGAGTTCCCTCAGAAGAGGGCCACAGGCAGTGTTCGGGATCAGGGAATATCCATGTGCTCCCAGAGACTGAGCCTCATGGAGCCAAACATGGCCCTTATTCCCTGTGCTCCCAAGGTGTGCGTTGGCCACAGGAAGCAGCCCCTCCGTGAGTGAGCATACAGTGCCACCTCTCCACAGGACGGAAGTGACAGCTCCTAAAGGAGCACCTTGCCTTTTGAATGTTGTTTCCCCTCACAGAAAAAGATGGAATGTTGAGCTGGGGAGATGGCTCAGTAGAATAAGTGCTTGCCTGGCAAGCACAAGAGCCTGAGTTCAATCTCCAGTTCTGCCAAAAAGAGAGAGAGAGAGAGAGAGAGAGAGAGAGAGAGAGAGATGAAATGTTAATGAACAAGGGGTTAAATTACTGACATCACTCATATTGCAGTCATCAAATGCCCATTCACTTGCTGTGATCCAAGTTTTAGGGTGATTTCTTAAAATATAGAATAATATTATGCCAGTTGCCATTAGAGACAATGCCAGAAGAAAAGGAGGAACTATTCCACCCTAAATATGATCAATCTAGATACTTGTGAAGGCCCCCAGGGCCTGAACAGGCTTTGTCATAAAGTAGGAGGGCAGAAAGGGATGGTGCCAAGTGGGGAGTTGGCTCGCAGTCGCTTGGCAGACTGAACATCCCTTGTCACAGGACCTAGAAACTGTTAGTGAAGAGACTGCCATGCCCGAGGCATATCATTTGCTCACCTGAGACCGCCTGTTATCTCAGCAGCCCCCAGACCAGTCCAGGTCTTGCTTTAGCTGCCCCTTAATTAGTTTCCTCTCTACTTCTTTAGCAAAGTAATGAAACTGCAAGAGAGAGAAAAAAATCTTGGTTGGAGGGGCGAGTTTGCATTTTCGTTTACAATTTAGTAAGACACCTGCAAGGTGTGAGTGCTTCTGGGAGATAAGGTGCTTCTGGTCACTGAAGGCATCAGCTCCCCCTCCTACTGGCGAACCCCAGGCAAGCAAGTGGTATCTTATGCTAACAGGCCTGCAGAGGAGTCTCAGAGCCCAGCGAGGGCTGATGGCTGTCTGGGACTGTGAGGGAGTTCTGGGCTGCCTGAAGTGTTCCTGGCTTTTTGTAGTGTCTGCAGTCAGGGCAGAGATGCATATCAGAGAGGATAATGCGGGGGGGGGGGGGGGAATGCTCCCACCATTATTAAGCAGCCCAGCTGTGAACCTTCTCTAAGAGGCCTTAACAACACAAACAGAAGCATTAACTGGCTCAGTTCCTGAGAGATTCCAGGGTGAAGAAATATCTCCGACCCCACCTGGAGCTCTCATTTCTTCTCTCTAGCTCTGAGCTGGAATGTTCATGAATAGTAATGTAGGGCAAAGCCCCTGGGCCGAGAACACCTGAGGTCAAGCAGAGTTTTCGAAACCCCAGCCCCAGATGCCTTCCAGCTTCATATGGTACCACGCACATAGCAAGGTGAAGACGTTGCTATGGTTTGTTTCTGCTTCTTAGGAGGCACTTTATATGAAGAGTGAAATCCAAACCAGACTCTTAACTCATTAAATGAGTTCTTTAGTGCTGAAATATTGATGATTTATCAGAAATTACAGGTGGGAGTCCTGTCGCTAAGACCAAGGTCTTTAACTTAATGTTTTACACACAAAAGGGAATGTTTTTAACCCAAACCTGATAACCAATGGACAGATTATAATAATACTGGGTCACAGCCAGTCTGACTTCAATTGTGGATTCCTGTGACTGTATTCACACTAAATTCCTTTGTGAGGAAGGGTGGCACTGCAGGTGTCAGCCGAAGACACTTGTTCAAAACATGCTCTGAGCAACAGTCCCCTACGCCCGAGTGAGTAATGGTCAGGATGCTATCTATCCTTAGAACAAGATTGACAGAGTGAGGGAGCAGGTAAAACAGACTCCCAGAGACATGGTGAAAGTTCCTGATAACTCTGGACAGTTCTTATTTTCTGGGTTTCTTTAAACAAGTAACTCAAAATGTTGTGGCAGGAAAAGTCATGTGTCCTCACTGTAGATACTTACACTTCCTGTTCTTCAGTCTGACTGGATCCTGCAGTTCCTTCCTTCATCACAGAGCCAGATAGAACTCATGTGATTCTTCTGAGGGCTAAAGAAATAGAGCAGCCTTTGTTAGGAGGGGGGAAATAAGACTTTGAATGGAAAGTATTTGAATCATTAATAAAACGCTGGTAGTTTTCTTACTTCCTGGTGTCTGTATCTAACCCTACCTACCTATAAAGCATGGAGGGTGCTCTGCTTTCTTGTGTGCTCTGGTCCCACATGTGGCCAACTGTATGACCCAGGCAGTCTTCAGACCAGTGGATCACTTGTCCTGTTCTGGTAAGCACAGTAGCCGCCCACTACACATGAATCCTGAGCAGGTAAATTGGGGTTCCAGAAGCAAGAGATGTTTCTAATTGTAAAATGTACACCAGAGCCCAAAAGCTTGTGAAACAAAGATGCAAGACCAAGTCATAAACTAACTCAGTAGCAATTCTCATATCAACATGTTGAAATGATACTCTTTTAATAGTGAAATTAATTTTACCTGGATAGGTTTTTTTTTCTTTTCCATCTTTTAATGTAACTGCTAGAACTGTTAATGTTACTGCTACAGTACTTTGTTTGGACAGCACTGGTCTAGGCAGTAGCTTTTCATCAAGGGTTTTAAAACCAAAAAGGCAAAAGTGATACAGAACTATGCTGGGAGTCTGTTCCAGCCAGGGTTTGTTAATGATGTACTCCTGGGATCCCATGTGAACTTCCTGAAGGAGTTTTCTACAGTGCATTCGCTGGACCCCATGAGCTGGCTCAGCCTGGCTTGTGCACGATGGCCATGATCCTGTAACCCGGGCCACACCAGAGTCCTACAACCTGCACCAAAATCTGTCTCCTGCTCTGGTCTCGTGGCCTCTGGCTCATGTCCCTCCCCAAGCTACCAGAGAGCCATACTTCTTGGCTCTCAGCACCCCTAGCTCCTGATCCTGAGTGAGACATGTCCCCCCTGCAAGGCCCCAGTATTTGCACCATCATTGGCTGTTGGATGGAGCTGCTCAGGGCCCCTCCTCTGGGCACTTCATCCCCATCCTCCTGTTCACACCTCGTGCTCCCAAGGGACCTCAGATCCCTTCAGACAACCTCACCAGCAGAGGGCTGTCCTAGGAATTTTGCCACAAAAAGTGATCCTCCTTCCTTGAAAGCCATGGTCATTTGAGAATGTTTGGCATTCCATGGCTGTGAGCTTCTCTGAGGCTTTATGCCTCCTCCCCTCCCTCTCTTCTTAGCATTTTCAGTAGCTCTCACTTTATTTTTTGGCTTTCAAACCACTTTTGAGCCCTATTCATACAGCTTTCTTTCTCCATCCCATCATGTCCATGACCTTAGTCTCAGAATCTGCATAATTTATTGCAATCCTGGACACAAACTCTGGGCTTCTGAAACACTAAAGTGCCCCTGGCCCATCTCAGGTCTCACAACTGTGATCCTAGGACTCACCTCTCCCTTGTCATCCCTGGATTTCAACACCATGCTGCTACCCTCCTGCTCCTCAGAAGTTTGGACTTTTCTGTTTACCACTCATTGCTCACTCATTGTGCAGAGGTTTGCTGAGTTTACCTCTGTGACAATGGCTCTGTGAGGCCTGGCACCTCCACAAGAACCATACAGAATCTGCGCTAACTTGAATCTGAAGTGACTTCAACCTGCTCTGATGGAAATACAGAGGAGGCAGCTCGCAGCTTGGGAAAGAGGTTGAGAGTTTGGGATAGGTTTTGAGAAATTGTTAGCAGAGATGCTGTCAGTCAGAACTGGGAATTGGAGCTGCTGTCTAAAGGTGCAAAGGTAAACAGAAAAGCAAATATAATTTCCCACAGACCCACCTGGATCTCTCAGTGACATGAGACACAGAAGTTCTGCATCCTCAACTACACAGATGTGCATATGATTGACTGTTATGTCACAGAGTCTGCAGTTAAGCTCAAGCTTCTCTATTGTTTGTAAACATCATCTTTCCACACTGGTTGCAAATTCTTGACTTGTGTAGCCGGCATGCTACAGATAACAATTACCTACTATGTTCTGTGTACTCTTCATCTTGTTCAGAACAAGATGAAATTTATTACTCACGTATAAGAGAAGATAGGTAAAGTTGTGTCTTGTGAAGGGACCAATATTTTAATAGAAATTTTTAGAAAGAAAGAAAGAAAGAAAGAAAGAAAGAAAGAAAGAAAGAAAGAAAGAAAGAAAGAAAGAAAGAAAGAAAATACCTTAATCCATTTGCTTAAGTTTAGAGCAAAAGGACCAGGAGAGGTATGGAACTACTCAACACCCAATAGAAGTTTTAGATAGATAGATAGATAGATAGATAGATAGATAGATAGATAGATAGATAGATAGATAGGAATATTGATTATTGGTAAGCTTTAAAAAAAAAACCCTCTAAAAATAATCTCCAAAATGTGCTAGCAAGGTTCTCCCACTGTGGCTGTGCCCCTTTCCAAAGCTGGCTTTGTCCTAAGTTGCTGAGAACCAGGCCCAGGTGTTCGGGGAAGCACTTAGTCTCCCCTGCTGTGCTACAGAGCATAAGGATGCCCACAGGCACATGGGACATATTGGGCTCAAATTGCCATATGGCTTCGATTTCACATTTTTACTGGCACAGTGTAATCATTTTTACAGAGTCTAGTGCCTTGCTACAGATTGTAAATGATAAGGTCACAAGGATTAGAGACCAGTTAAAAATTATAGAAGGCATATGCTATGCATTTTACTAATGAATGGCCACATTCAAGCATGCTCGCTAATGAATGGCAATATTTGAATGGGTCCACTAATGAATGGCAATATTTGAAAGTGGTGTTGAATTTGATACTCTGTGACCAGTGCTCCATTTCTAAAAGGAGCCAACTGCTCCATAAGGTTTGAGAAATGCTGATTCGAAATCTAAATTGGGCAGGTCTTCCAAGATGTTAAAGGGAATTCTCAGTTAGAGACAGAAATTTGCCCACCAAGAAGTTTGTATTGATGCACATTGATGGTGTGAATAGTACCATCATAAAAATCCTTACAGGAGTCCCAACTTACATCCAATGCCTCCTTTAGCCTTGGGAAACAAGGAAACAATGAAGCTAATGGAAGAGCTGAGGAGTGTGGAAGGCAGGGACCATCACCACAGGCTTTGTTGTCTAGACTGGCTTCAGAAGAGAATTAAAAAGGAAGTGAGGAGTAAGAGACAGAAAGTCACTGCCACAAGTTGTGCCTGCCCAGTTCCCTCTGTCTTCAGGTAGGCTGCTACTGTAAGATACCTGATAGGAGATGCTAAAGGCCAGATATGCCAAGTTAAGGTCCAGGATATGGGGAGAAAAACCTGTTATTTTCCTGTCTCCAGCTTAGTATGTTCTAACCTAAACTTCCTGTCTGTTGGCTATCAGTGTATAAATCTACCCAAAGTCCTTTCCCAGCAAGCAGGCCAAAGCAGGGCATGATGACCCAGGAGATGACGGGCTCCATAAAGTAAGAGGTAGAAAGGGAGCATGGGGCCACTACATGCCACCTTGACACAAGCTCCGTGCATAGGCAGTGCTTAGAAGTGGTCTGGAGCTATTTCCTCGGCCAAGAGGCTGTCTCTGTGGTTGCACAACATGTGTAGAAAGATCTTGTCAAAAGTTCTGGGATTTACTTGAGATTCTTTTGATGTGGCTTGACAAATGTGATGATTGGTAACACCGTGTGTTGGAGAGAGGCAGGGAATTGGCCTCCGCATACCTTGCTGCAGGGGCCACAGAAGCAGTCCAAATGTAACACACACACACATACATACACACACACACAACTTTGACCCAGCTACTTCACTTCCAGAAATGGATCCTACAGATGTCTTTTCATATGTGCAAAATGACCTATGGTGAAGGAGAATTCTGGGCTTTGTTTCTTTCTTTCTTTTGTTGTTTTTTTGTTTTTGTTTTTGTTTTTTATGAAAGCGGGGATTGAACTCAGGCCCCTGCACTTGTCAGACAAGCGCTTATTCCACTGAGCCATCTTCCTGGCCCCTGGGCTTTGTTTCTAATGGCAGAATATGGAAAGGGTGTGAGCATTCATCATAAATGCTGGTTGAATGAATCAAAACACATCCATCAACTGGCATAATGTGCAGCTGTTTAGGAAGAACAAAGCCGCCCAATAGGTACCAATACAGGGCAGCCTATATCATGCACTGGACAAAAGCTAAGATGTTGAACACACTATGTCATGTAATATGTATATTTTATGTATTTTTTGTTTAAAAAGTGTGTGTGTGTGTGTGTGTGTGTGTGTTTAAATGCACAAAATATTTCTGGAAAATACACATACAAACATCTGTGGGAAGCCTTTTTAACTGGTCAAGGAAAGATGCAGGCTTATTTTTTCAACATGTACTGTTTGAATTTCTGCTTCCCTACCTGTGCTATCAGTTCAAAAAATACATAAACTATTTTTAAATCCATGACTGTGAAAATGTACCTCAATAAGGCTGTTGAAGAAAAATAATAAAAATGGGCAATATTTTATTTGGTGAAAAAAAAGAAAAATAACAATAGTTTATATATTATCATTATTTTCAAAGTATCTACAATATAAAAGTTAGAACAAAAGTATTCTTGCAGTGAAGAAGGAAACATAACACAAAGCTTTCTTTTCAACCATCTGAGATAAACTGGTAAGTGAATCAAATTAGCACAAAGTTGAGGCATCGTTTTGTCAGCAGATGCAATTTGAGAACATGATGTTAAGTGAACTAAGTCAGACACACAAACCTAAATATTGCATAGTTTTTCTGAAGTAAGAAACACAAAATATATAAAAATAAAGAGCAAATATACAAATAAAGAACAAAATCGAGAAATAGAGAGTAGGAAGACGTTCAAATACTTCCCCAAGTTACATACATTTTTGTTGTAATAAATGGCCCAGAAATATTTTAAGTTAAACAAAAAGTAACTCTTGCGAGATACAAAGTAAACATAAATGTCTTTGTCCATAATCATAGATTACATGCCTCATTTCATAAAAGTTTCATCTGTAGAAGGACCAACCCAATGTCTAGAGCATTTGTTAATAAGCACACGTCTCAGTATGAGGTCCCCTTTGGTGGGCCATGGGAAAGCTAGCTGAGTGGCCCTGTGGCACTCATTTTGAAGCCCTTGTCCTGAGCTGGGTGGTGACAAGGCTTTCACTCCATTGTATTCACAATGTGTAAATTAAAACTTCACACCTGAAATGCTGGTGGGTGAGACAGATGATGGCAGAAAAAAGGGGGACCTTTTACGAGCTCCCGCAAATGGAAATAAAATCAAGGATAATAAGCACCTTTTCAAAATAACAAACCAAAAACAAATATGTCTTTAGAAATACAAGGTGATAGAAGTCATAGAATTTTGTGGGCAATTAGGTGACTTTGTTTTTAATCATCCTTGGTTCATTAGTATATATTTGAGAAATACAGAGAAATTTGGCCACTGAGCTATATCCAGCCTCTCTAAAGTTGTTTATTTTTAGTCACTGGGAGATTCACAAAAGATTGTCTTGGTCTGCAGTTAGAGCTTGGCACACTGTAAGCTTGCTTCCCACCACGAGATGCTGTGATTTTAAGGTGCTGTGTACTTGAAAGGAAATAACTTCACTTTCCTTTTTTCAGAATCCTGTTTTAGCGCATTATTATCTAACACCCTTTCCGCTCTGTGGCACTGTCTTGTCAGAATGAGTTGTGCATATGTCAGCGGACTAGTCACCCCACAGGGATCCTGCTGTTCCTCTACACTAACTTTAACACACCGAGACCAAGCATATGTCTCTGCTGCCACCTTCAGGAAAGTCACACACCAAGAAGAACCATATTTCTTCTGTTCCCAAGAAGTACAAATGTGTGCTTCATACTTTGATGTTTCCCTTGACTATAGTAAGGGGTCCTAAGATGGTATTTGATTCTCCTGTTCTTTTAACACAGAACTTCAGAGCAGTGAAAGGAAGATAAATGGCACATAATAGAATGGTTTTATAACAGATGCAGTTGTGACAGAAAACAGGCACAAAGAAATTTGGGCTTTCATATAGAGATCACTCAACTTTAAAGATCAAAATCTTATTTTAAGGGTCATTACTTGTAGGTACCAACTGGCTCTCAGCTTTATTGATCAGCAAGGCCTTGAATGTTCTTATTGCACTGGAAGCTGTTCCTCTGCTTCCTACCTAAGCTACCAGAAAAAAAAAAAAAAAACATATATATATGCACGTCGCCTTCTATACATGCCTCTTAGAAGCAAATGAGAAATCAGACTCCAGCACCAACTAAGCAACAGTTCCATTGACATGATGTTAAAGGATCGCCATGCAGAGAAACTGTTGCAACTCCCATGGTGGAATAGCTATATCCTAAGGGAACTGGCAGTGACATAGCTCTACAAGCTTACACATGAGTACCAGGCTGGCATGGCTTGCCACAGGCAGCCTGACACTTACAGGGAGCTCACACACGTGGCATTTCCAAGAGGGTCCGAGTTTCACCTGAGACTTGCTCCAGCAGTTATTATTTGTCAACATGTTAGGAATTACTTTAATAAATACTTACTGTTATCTTATAGCTCTTTAGACTTGTGCCTATAAAGCATTATAACCCCATAAGAAAGTGATTTACTATGTTTACAATGTGTGAGAAACTTAAATAGTCCTCATATTATGCCTTTTCACAGATGCAGAAATGTAAGGCAAGCAATGTGAAGATCACAGAATAGTAATGAGGTGCCTCTGTGTCCAGTCTTTCAGACTTCAAAGGCTATACTTTTATACACTACAATATATCTTTTTAAAATATTTAAAGCATTTCTGTATTATTTCACAATGTACTATTCCTTTACATGTTACTCAGATCTAAAATTTTACTCATCCTAAAAATAAATGCAGCCATGCATCCTGGAAGGATAGGCGTGCCTCCCAAGAAATGTGTCATTAGGCAGTTCTGTCACCGTGGGAACATCTGCAGGTGCCAGCACAGACCTGGGTGATGCAGCCTGCCGTTCAGCTGAGTGGGACGAGCTGGCCCATTGCTCACTGCCTCCAAACCTGTACTGAATACTGAAGCTGTTAGGGCATAGTGGCAAGTATCTGTGTATCTGAACCACAGCAGAAAAGATTTTTAAACAGTGTACCTATAGATAGCCCTTACATAGAATGGAGCTCACGGTACTGGCAATAGTGCAGGGTAAGTCAGTGAGTATAGCTGACTGTAGAAGCCCAGGGTCTTCCTGTATACTGCTGCAGATTCCATAAATACCATACACCTAGGCTGCACTAAATTTATTTTCAACAAATCTTCTGTCTTCAATAACAAATGAACTATAGCATATTAGAGCTTCTACTTCTTTTTGCTATGTAGACATCAAACCCAGCACCTTCACACTGAGCTATAGCCTCAGATCTTTTACATGTTTTATATTTTGAGACAGAATCTTGCTAGGTCGCTAAATTGGCAGGCAGAGTATGAACTTACAGTCACCCTCCTCAGCCTCCAAGAGTGCTGGGATTATAGATATGCACCACTCCACCCAGGTTTTATACAAATTTAAAAATTTTTAGCTTTGACTTTTCTGTAATAACACTTCAACACACTTATTTCACAAACATATTATGCAGCTGTACAAAAACTTCTTTCTTTATATCTTTATTCTGAAAGCTCTATTTTTGTGAATATTTAAGTTTGTTTTGTTTTTGGTTTTTGTGGAACCGGGGATTGAACTCAGGCCCTTGCACTTGCCAGGGAAACGCTTATTCCACTAAGCCATCTCCCCAGCCCAAGGTAATTTTTATACTTGTTAAAAACTAAGACTCAGATACATACATTGGCCCAGGCCTTTGCAGGGTCAGAATGAGCAGTGTCACTGTCTTCTACCTGCGCGGCTTGTTGTGCTGAGAGGTCTCTGGAGACAACTGCACTCCTAGAGCTGTCTGTCACCTGAATGACAAGGCCTTCCTCTGGAATCTTCCTGGAGGTCCTGCCCCAGGTCTTCCTGAGGACAAGTCACTCTGTTCAAAGACATGTCCATAGCATTTGCCTGGTGTGTTTGTTCAGCATGGACCAGCTTCTAAACCCATAACGTGCCATGACTGTTCCTATTAGTGAGCACCTGTCCACCCTGGAGTATTTTCAGACTATTTTTGCTGAAGTTTGCAAAAGCTTCAGATAAGCTTTCACTGTAAATTTTCTAAGAGATTTTTCTTTTTCTTCTGTGGTTTTCTTTTCTTTTGCCTCTTCAGCTCTGTGTTCACAGGCAGTAGGAATTTTTGAGGTCCTTTATAATCTGAGGAGGCCACCACTGCATACGTGTGAGGCTCATCACCGATTGAAATGTGCTTGCACAGGATTTTTAACAGTATTCACACACATTAGTTGTAAGGTAAAGATGTGACTTCAACATTGAGTGGGTTTGTTTTATTTTGCTTCTTGGTACTGGGAATCAAACTCAGGACCTTGTGCTTGCCAATCAGGTGCTGTGCCACTGAGCTACAACCCCAGCAACTTCAAAGTTAAGAATAATTTGACTATTTCTCAGTAAAAAAAATAATAACTTATTGAATTATACCTTCGTTAAATCTTTCTTGTACCTCATCTCAGGCCTTATGGCTGAGCTAATTACTACAACTAAGTGACAACTCTGGTGCCAGTCTCCCACTTTGAAAATGTCCCGTGTCCGCTGTAGTTGGATCAGACTGTCACTGAATCACCCTGCTCACTTGTCCATTGTAAAATAAAAGGGAACAACCACAGTACTGGGGGTGTGACTTTTTTTCCTGGCATTGAATTTTGACTTTGGCCTATCTTTTGGCTTCTTGGGATTTAAAAAAGACATGGAAAGAGGTTTTAACTACAGCCCTGTGAATAACATAGACAGACAAAATGGTAGGGCTGTTTTTCTATCAGTCCTTTTATAAAATACAGGAAAGAAACTGACCTGGCCAAGCTTTCTATAGGAGTTACAGCAACCAGAATTCCACTAGAGAGGCAAGACAAGTAGAGTGAGTTTATAGATACGTATGTATGTAGGGGTTATACCTGAGCATAGGAGCATATGTTATGTGCCTACACACATATATGTGGTTATGTATCAGTGTATACCTATACATACATGTACATATGAAGATATATATTGCAAGAAATTAACTTACCTTGTTGTGGAACTAGTTAGGCAGGTCTTAAATGCCCGGGACAGGCCCTCGGGTAAAGCAGACCGAAATCAAAGGCTTTGTCTGAAACTGAGTCCACAGGTAGAATCTGTCCTTCCTCTGAGAAGCCTCAGTTCTGATCCTATGACTTTCAGCAGCTGTCAGGCCTACCCAGCCTACCTAGGGTGCTCTCTGCAATTTATCTCTGTGCTGTTGATTATAGATCTTATACCTACTCCTTGAGTTTTACCTGGATTGGTGTTGGACAGATTAACTGGAGGCTGTAGTCCAGCCAAATTCTTACTTAAATCCAACATCATAGGAACATATGCAGTTCATGTATTAGATTGCTCTCTAGGGCCGGGGAGATGGCTCAATGGAATAAGCACTTACCTGACAAACACAAGGGCCTGAGTTCCAACCCCTTTCAGCCAAAAAAAAAAAAAAAAAAAAAAAAAGTTTAGATTTCTCTCTGATAAAATTTAGCAAGAGAATAGAATTTGAAAACCAATGGATGGGGCTGGGGAGATGGCTCAGTAGAATAAGCGCTTCCCTGGCAAGTGCAAGGGCCTGAGTTTAATCCCCAGTTCTACCAAAAAAAGAAAAAGAAAACAAATGAAATGACAAGTATGTACTATTTTTTATAACTGTAAAAGACATTTTTAATTCTTAAAAAAATGGAAGTGAATTGTCTGGCCCAGCTCTTTCTCAAGAGAAGATAACCCAGGAGACATGCACCATAGAAATGGATGGTGGTTCATCCTTTCAGTTCATTCCTCCTAAGGTTTGGAGGAATAGGCTATATCCTAAAGGAGTCTCAGCAAATGTAAAGCCTTGGTTAAAAGTAGTAAATCCCTGTATAAAACACAGACTTCCACATGACTGATCAAAAAAGATGACATGTCACAGGCATGAGGCATGCAGGTCAGGAGTGAGCCTGAAGTTGGATCTGGGTGTCTTCTCTATAAGCTCTTCCTCGTAAATAGTGATACCACAGAGAGCATTTGTACACATGCCCAAAACCTCATCTCAAGCAGGAGTTTGTCTCTGCCTAAGCCAGACATCCCCAAACCTCTTGTGTTCACATCCCGTTCGCAACTGGGTGAATTTTTCATAGCAACTCTAGGCCAAGAGAAATACCTCAGAGTTTTGGTTTTTAATGATTGTCCAAACATCAAAATAAGATAATTAATAGCTTAAGTTGGCTCACAGTTTCCAGTGGGCTCAATCCAGAGTCACCTGGCTCCCAGGCAGGTGGAAAGTCCCAACCAAGGTAGGCAGCAAGAAGCAGAGAGAGAAGGGAGGAGCCAAGAACAGTGACACGCTCCTCCAGCTGCCGCCCCAGCAACTGACAAGGTCCTAGCCACCTCCTAACCACACAGTCACCTACTGGGCTTCTCCGTGGGTGAATCTACTGATAAGAATGGAGCCCTTGTGATCCAGTCACTTTCCAAACACAAGACTTTTGGAGGAACATTTTAAATATAAACTATGGCATCATCTGAAAAACTAGTTCACATAAACTTCAAAATAAAGCATTTTATTTTTAAGTAATTATGTCACTGATCCAAATAGATAAGTATATTTAGGGTTTGGTGGTGGTATTTATTTATTTGGTGTTTTCTATTGTTTGTAATGCCTAACAATCCAGCTTTGTAGTGATAGTATATCACTGAAAGGAGGATGCATGGTCTCTGTTAACACGGGACAACCTTGAGTTAGTGACTCACAGTGTCCAATGGATGCTGAGTGTTACTGTTTTTCTCTAGTTTTTAAAACTTTATGGTACACCCTTCTCAGTTTGTGTGGCACCCAAGGTGCCTTACTGCACAGTTTGGGAACTGAAGCCCTAAACATTTATACAGGCCCCTTGAGTTCTAAATAATGTGATTTAAGGGGCTGAGAAGGTAACTCAGTGGCATACGCACCTGCCTGGCAAGTACAAGGTCCTGAGTTTGATTCCTGGTAACCCCCTAGAAGTAATAATAATGTGATTTAAAGCCCAAAAGTACTTTCAAGACTGAGTCAGATCTTCTAGATATTTCCTCATTTTACTTGAGAAAGGTTCAAGTTATTTAACTGAGAAGGAAACCCTATATGATGTGTTTAAGTTATTTTGGAATAGAAGCAAGTTAGTGTATTATTGTTAAATTATCCCAGGTATATTCTTCCTGCCTTTACTTCCCCTGCCATACTGAGTTGGAGAGGCTTTACTTTTATATACTCTTTGTTTTTTTGTTATTTCTTTATGGTGCAGTCTTTGCTGTTCTGGTGAGAAAGAATTTAATGTCCTTGTGTCAAGAAAGGCCTATTTATTCTGACAAACTGATCAACCTCCAGGGTGTTCTTGCACCATGAAACTGATTTTATATCTCATCCGCTGGCTAATAAGATGTGAAGTGCTTTTCCTGTCACACCAAGAGATCAGACTTGCTTCTCTCAAAAGCAGCGAGTGAGATCATACTGCGCGTTCTCAGTGACTGAACCCTACAATCCTGCGTTCCAACAGAGCGTGTCAGAAGAAAGTGATGTGGTGAGGCAAACCTAGAAATTAGCAGATGCATGTAAAAAACAAAGGCTAGATCTCCAGTCATTGTCCACTATTTTCACTTTCAATTCATGGAAGGTAAAATGTCAGGGACTAAAACCTGGGGATGCTGGTAATTTGTGTAAGGACAACATCCTCACACACATTTTCTTTGTTCACCCTGCACTCTTGGGTAAAATTGAAATCCCTCAATGTTTGACTTCCCTTTTTCTACTATGGAAGGATTAAAACATCCCTAACCCTAAAGCAAGAATGCTTCAAACCTTGAAACTTAAAGCACTAGCATGAGACCACAAATGGAAAAGCACACATCTGACTTCATGTGACAAATTACAGTGAAAACCCAGGTGCTATCAAAATAATGCATAAAATTACCTGCAGGTTGTATGTGTAAAATAAATGAATCTCATGTTTACACTTGGATCAAATTCCCAAGATGTCTTATTATGTATATGGAAAAATTCCAAAATCTGAAAAAAAAAACCACCAAAATTCATAATAGTCTTCATCCTAAGCATTTCAGAAAAGGGATACTCAGTTTGTATCCTGAAAGTGGTAGCTTCAAGATAAATTATGGCATATCTCTGTAGAAGCAATATATGCATAATAAAGTGCTTTAATTGTTATGTCTTATATTTTGATAATTAAATAATTTTTCAGATTATTTGTAAAAGCAGAAATTAGATGTAGGGAAGAACGGAATTCTGTCCAGATGGTGAAAATGACACAAAAGGGGAACATGTTGAGTAGGCTGTTCTTTCTGAGCCCAGGAGAAGCAGTGATATGTGATGTCTTTTGGAATAAAGTTGATGGGATAGATAGATAGATAGACAGATAGATGGACAGACAGACAGATGTATTCTGTTTGTTTTGTTTTCTCTTTTCAGTACAAAGTAGTTTTATCTTAACCAAAACCAAGCTGAATACCTGGTTAATGCTGGAGAGCCCTTAGGCCTCTGGAAATGTCTTGAATGTTCCAGACATTCAGTGGCTTTCCCATGGTTCTCAGGAGGCAGGCATCCCTCAGTATCGTGGTTCCACAACATGTAAATGATGAAAGAATTACCGTCAGCTGGTGGAAAAGCCTGCTGCAATCCATGTACTGCTTTCCAGCAGCTGCTGTAACCAGTTACCACAGACTATGGAGTTTAACAACAGAAACTTTATTCCTCATAATCCACCAGGCCAGAAATCTGAGATCAGGGTGTCAGTGGAGTGATATATTATGAGGCCTCCCTCCTTGGCTTGTAGATAACCACCTCCTCCTTGCATCCTCCCTGGTGCCCCTCCACTCACTCAGTCTGTACCCTCATCTCCTAAGGACATGTAGGAGTCATATGGGATGCAGGCCCCACCCACACCACTTTAAGGCTGTATTTCCAAATCCATCACATTCTAAAGGTACTGGATGCTGAGACGCCTACATATGAAGTAAGGGGTGAAAGGGCAATTCAGTCTCTAATAACCTATTTCTTCATTCCATAATAGGCTTTTCATACAAATAATAAGTCAACTGACACATTCATACATACCTTCTATGTATATGAACAAATATTAAGGGTGCACTTGGAAGGAAGGTCTTTTCCTCGAATCCTAACACCCTTAGCACTTTGCTGCAGGTATCCCTTTGCATTACTGCCTGCTCTGTTGGGCTAAAAACATTCTGAGGTGAGGAAATGTGGCTCTCTGTGACCCCACTACAGTGTTCAGACCAAACCTCCGAGGTGAACAGTAACATCAAAATGTAGCTTTTTTTTTTCTTTTTTTATTTTACAAAAAGTCTTTTGACACAGAAAGCATCACAAGTCAGAAAATGAATAATGAGTTTAGAAAGGGGAAAACTGAATGCGATTAAATGTTCCTGATGCACGCGTGTTCTCTTACAGTTTGTCTTTTGCCGGGACTGCAAGGAAGCATACCATGAGGGGGAGTGTGGTGCCATATGCGAAGCCTCAGGAGCAGGTGTCCAGGTACAGAATGCCCTCTTCATCCTTTCCAGCAGGGTTTGGGATGCTGCTGGGACAGAAGCTGCTGCCTGGAGGTTCCACTCTGAAAACCAAAGCCACAGAGTGGCAGGCCACAGCCCTAGGAATAGTAGTACCTCTCCCCAGATTACAGTGTATATGTCATAGCCTTTTGGGGTATATTTGTAATTCTGTGATACCTTTTCCTTGGGTTAGCTCAGTATAGGGTTAAAGTTAACATCGTCAAAGTGGAAGTAAAGCAACTTAGCAGTCTCCAAATCAGAGAAATCAACACTAAGCCCATTCTTATTTTTTTTTTTTTAATGTCTTTGTGTAGAATCTTTAGTGGAAATTATCTCTGTAAGTGATTTCCAGATGTTCCTCACTTTATCATAAGGTTACATCTCAATAAACCCATCATAAGTTAAAAATACTGTTAGGTCAAAGATACACTGAAAACCCTAAGCCACTTAATATCATAGCTCAGTGCCACAGCACACTGTGGTTCTGGCTGTTAGCAGGTGGGTCATGGAACTGACAGGGACAGTGGCTCCTGACACTGTCCAGCTTTCCCTGGGAGGTGCTTGATACTGCATATCCATAGCTGAGGGAGGCTCAACTTCCAGAATTCCAAGTGCACACCTATTGACTGAGTATTGCTTTTGCAACATTGTAAAGTTGAAAGAGCAAAAGCAAAACCATTGTGGCTCAGGAACTATGTTGACAGAAACATTAAATGTAAAAGAAGATCATTTTTTAGTGATAACATGCTAAAATTGTATTTCTGCCTTGTATTAAGTAAAGATTGTGTTTCCTACACCTTATTCTTTTGTATACTACATCAAGCTTAGGGAAATGCAAATGTGTTTCCTTTCATTTATTAATTATGATCAACCAAACCTCAAGGGCAAGAAGTAAAAACTTCAGCACAGTTGATAAATTTGGTCATTATTTTTCTCTTGGTGTAGATGTTAACAGAGTTTAACCACCAAACCTTTGCAGATAAATCTTCTAGTCATTTCTTTGGTGAGAAGCTAATAAATAGACATAGAAATTCCAGAACATTTTAAAGAATGTTAAAGATCTGAATGATTTAAAATGAGGGCATAAAAAGTATATTTCTATATTCTGTAGATATGTTTATCTACTAGTAGCATAACTAAATAAATATCATTAGTGAAGTCAGATCTCATCAACTCCTAAATTGTTGGTCGTGAACATAGGAGGGAATTTAAGGATGAGTTGTCTTTTTGAGACACGGTCTCACTATGCAGTTCAGGCTGGTCTCAAACTCACAACAATCCTCCTGCCTCAGCCTCCCGAGTGCTGGGATTACAGGCCTGCACCAGCACACCCAGCTTGTCTTTTTTTGTAGAAGTAGAAAATTCTCCTTCTGTTGATTCATTGTAGCTCAGGGACATTCAAATCCAGGCTGACTTGGCACTGACAGGAGGGATAGTAAATGGCCCTGGGACCATTGCTCAGGTTCACTGTGTCCCAGGAGAGTGGAGCCTAGGGCTCAGAGAAATTGGGTTGTGGGGTTAACCTAGTGATTTACAACCATGTGCTCTTAGGGCCACAAACAAGGACAACAGAAAGCTTCACATGTGTCTTCATGGGTGAGAGCTGCTAATACTAACAAAGTACCCTCTTTAGCCCTCTTCACATCTTCTTTCCAATCCAGTTCTCTTGCAGAGTTGTTTTTTTTTTTGTTTGTTTGTTTGTTTTCCTTTTTAGCCACTTGTGACTCCTTCCACCATCCTTCCCTTTAGCACTGATGGATTTCTGTTCTTTGACATTACCTTCTCCAGCCAGGCAAGCCCATTTCTCCTGAGGCCCAATCTGCTTTTTCTATTGGTTAGGCAGCTTGGCCCAAAATTTAATGTGTTTTTTTTTTTTGATTAATGCAATAATTTTTTTTAAGAGCAAACTCGAATATTGGTTTTAAATTGGTTTTAAAATATTGAACAAGCTTTAAGTTGAAACTGCTGAGAGTTTGAGAAATCAGTGACAGAAGATCAATCCCTCACAAGCTAATGAAGACCCAGGCCGATCTACTGCTGCCCATGCTTGGCTGCTATTCTCTCCGTGTCTGGTTCCCTCTGTGTTTCTCCCCTGAATAATGCCTAGTAACTCTCCATTTTCTCTTACAAACTACACAGATGGATTCATTCTCCTGTGGTCCTGAGTAGCTACTGTTATTCTCCCTGTTTAACAGAAGATAAAACTGGGAACTCCATGTTAATGACATTAAGCCACAGAAGACATCTATTTCTTGACCAAGTACAGCACTCAGCATAATGTGAAAGTGATGGTGGCAATAGGCCAAGCTAGAGACATAGGAGAGGCCAGTGAGTGAGGACCTGTAGAAGTCATTTTATGAAGGTTGAAGCTAAGGCAATGAGAAAGCATGAAAGGATTATATCAGGTTGGTGTTTTTCAAAGATCACTAGCTATGGTAAGAAAAGACAATTCATAGCAGATTGTAAAGTATAGTGTTTTCCAAGATGAAGACTCTGAAACTCTTGAGATTTGGCGGCATAAAGGGTACTGCAGGTTGTTTAGGGTATCATGCCACGTAGGAATCATGCCATGTAGTTGCAACAGCCAGTTGTGCAAAGGGCCCTAGCAAGGCCAGTCTTTCAGAATTGTTCTGCATGGTGGGTCAGGGAGATAGCTCAGTAGAATAAGTGCTTGCCTGGCAAGTGCAAGGTTCTGAGTTCAATCCCCAGTACCAAAAAAGGGAAAAAAAAAAGAATTGTTCTGCTTGAGGTTGGAAGAATGAGTATATATCCTCATGCCTGGACCAGTCCTAAGAGGTGAGCTTCTCTACCCACTGGAGGAGGCAGGGCCTGGATAAAGCCACTCTCTTCAGCAGGCATTTCCTGGACAGAGACTGAGCAGAAAGTCACCTGCTGTTCACAGAGCCAGCAGCAGGGGAAGCAAGTCCTAGACAAGGGATTGGTCTGTGTCCACTGCAGCCTACCTTTCCACTGCCTAGAATTATTTCCTCCCTAGAACAGGAAAAGAACCAGAGAAATGTACAAATGGAAGGTGAGAGGGAGCCATGGTGCCTACTGTAGTAGAGGGACTTGGGATGACAAGTGAGTCTCACTGGCTCTCCCTCTCTACTGTCTGTTCTGCATTCCCCACCGTGAGATTAGCACCTCCAGGTATTACCTGGTGGGGTAGCATAGATGCTCATCCCTGAGGATGCAAGGTCCTGCTTTTATGCCTCGTAAAGCCATGACTGCTGAAACTGATGGTTATGGCAACAGGGTACCAAAAGGTGACCCAGTGAGTCACACAGGTGCCAATTGTATCCTTCCCATTGACAGACTCTATTATATCATCACAGCACTCACTGCTCCTGATGACTCTGCCTTACTCCCAGTGACTTAGAAAATGAAATGTGAAGTAGTTAGGTGGCTGCTATGGCTTGAAGTTTGTTAGAAGTCTTGGTTTGTTTTCTAGTACACGTGTTCTCCTGATGGAAACCAGGGCCCATGCATTCACAAGTAGAGAGCACCCATTCCCAAGTGGGTCACTGACAGTCATGATCAGGGCGACTGTTTTTGCTCCCAGCCCTTACTTCCTGATCCACTGTGTTCCACACACTGGAGATGTGGCACCACAAGGGGGTTGTTGATTTAGCATGTGAAGGACATGCAAATGCCCTTCATCTTAGAGGACAGCTCTCAGCTGCATGTTGGAGGCTAGTCTATAACTCTTATCACTCACTGGCTTCTGCGCAGTATGATATGGGGTAGGACCAAAGTTTCCTGGTCACGTCCTCTAGTGACATGTCCATGAATGGGTGTCTTTAGTGCAATGCAGTGTGTATGGGGTCCTGTGAGCCTACAGATAGTAGAGCTGCCTTAAGCTTTTTATTAAGAAAGACAAAGTCATACCAGAATAAGGTAAAATTCCTGTAAGATGGAATTTCTTCCCTCTCCAGAATGTCATTGTAATTGACATGATCACTTTTGGTTCATTGGTCTCCTTAAGAGATATAGGCATGCTAAGGACTCTGTGCTGCTCTTTGTTTTTGTTTGTTTGTTTTGCTTTGCTTTGTTTTGTTTTTGTGCTGGTCTTTGTTGATGGCAGGTTGCGCACTGCCAATGGCAGCAGCAACATTACCTTGGCAGGTGAGTGGTAGGGCCTGGGCAGAGCTTTCTTTTTGTAGCCACAATTGCTCTACTCATGAGCTCATTAAAGCAAGGGTGATGTGGCCAGAGACCGAGGCTAGCACAGGTCAACTGTCAGAGTCATCCCTTCAGTCTCTTCAAGACAGCTTCTGTGATGGATGCTATCTTATAAACATTAATGTGTTGTACAGAGGTGTTCACATTTCACATTCCCTCCCATGTATGTACCCATGTGCCTTCTTTGTAGATGTCCCTGTCTTTTTTTCTGGGGGGGGGAAGGGTCTACAGGGTGTTCAGGGTCTTACTACTAAATTAGATTCATAGTGATCCACCTGTTTACAGCCTCCCAAGAGCTGGGAGTACAGGTGCACGTCACCATACCCAATCTCAAGGGCAGTCTCAGCATGCCCCATGGGTGGTCCCAGCCCAGCAGGCCTAGGGATCAAACCCCTGGCAAACCCCTGGCCCCTGTGCCTAGATGGCCCTGTCTTGCTAGTCCTCAACTTTCTAGATTTTCTCTTTTCATGCTCTTCATCCCACTTCATGGTCTAATCACCTCTGAAAGGACCCTTCCTAAAACTTATTCCATAGTAAGCTCATTGCCTAAACCTCTGCTCACTGTGAGGGTTTCCCTCACCACTCTCCTTCAGCAGTAGAGAGTGTATAGTAGCCATCTGTTTGGGGTTTGAATTCACATGCTTAGCAAACTGTATTGTGCAAAAGCTAGAATCTCTCACAAGGCCCCCAAAGAATCCCCCAGCCCTGCCACTACTACCCCAGGGCCATGGTTGTAAGCCCAAGTAGAGGTGGCATTACTACAGTATCCTGGGGGTCTGGGCCCCTGCATGCACAATGTCCTAGAGCCAGATGATCCTGTCTGTGCCTTATCCTGAAGGCCCAAGTCCTCCTTCTGATCAACTGCTGCTCAGAAACTCCATTTCTAGGTCTTAGTAGCATGCAGAGTCTTTTATAATTGTGCATAATTCTCAGGGAAGAGTGCTAGAGATCTTTATTACAATTCTCCTACTGGCTTGCAATAAATTCCATATGACATTTTCACGGACACCCCACAGGGTCTGCCTGATTAGACAGCTCCAGGGACAGGAGGGCTCACAGAGCTGCAGAACCCTTGCTCCCCAAGACCCCTTTCAACCCTCCAGTGCTCTGTCTCACCCAGATATGGCCCCTTTTCAGCATCTATCAGGAAGATACCATCTGTATCCTCTTTTTCAAAGTTCTAAGACAGCTCCAGGTAGTGTCATAAGGCAAGTTCTTAGGAAAGCAGATTCTGATACTGTGCAGGAGGCACCTGGGAATGCTCTCAGGCACACTTTAAAGGAAACAAAGGCAGCTGGAATAGGCAGAGGGACAGGCTGAGCCAACAGCAGTGTGATAACACCAGAAGTCAGAGGGCAGTTTGGGAACTGAAATGCTTCCCACCCATCCCTGCAGTGCTAGGGATAAAATGCAGGGCCTTGGGCGTACAGGCAAGTGCTGTACCCCTGAGTCACATCCCCAGCATCCTGAGATGGCTCTCGGGAGTTGTCTGCCTTGAGACCAGGTTTCAGAGCACAGTCTGTCACTAGGAGTGAGCTACCCTGCATCTGTGCAGCGTGCCACTTGAGCTGAGTTATGCACCATGACTGCAGGCAATGCCTGGGTCCTATAGCAGATTAGAGCCAAGACCCAGCAGCAGCCACTATTCCTGGCAATGGAGAAACTGAACTTTAGTCTCAGGATGGGCTGGGGGTATGGCAGTGCAGGACCTCAGGGCTTCTAGGGAGGACAGAGGGTTATATCCTTGTGCATACAAACACAGAGCCTGGCAGAAGTCAAAAGTGGGCTGAGAAAAGGAGCGGGTGATGCTCTAGTTTCCCACTAGGCAATTGGTGGCATTCAATGGAAGCAGAGACACAGGAACAAAACAGGCTATTCAGAGAACCACAGGTTCATTGTGGGCAACTCCACAGGGATGTTCAGTAGGCAGGGGATGGATGCAGAAAGCCCCTTAGAGAGAGAGCAGGCCTGGGGCAAGCAATAAAGACAAGAGGTTCACCTCCAAGTGAGTATCTTATTCCTGTTCCTACCAAGTGCCTCCTGTGTATCAGCAGACTAAGTCTCATGGAGGAAGGATAGCAGCAATGGTCCAGAGAGCCTGAATCCTTGGAGATATTCACCCCACCTCACTTCACCCGAATCCTAGGCCATTTTTGCAGTCACTCAAGTGCCATCCTCACATAGAAAGATGGGTGAAATGTATTACCTCCAGAAATCCAGATCCTCAGTTACTTGGGCATGTATTTCCTGAATCACTTGTAGACTTAAGTAACACAGCTTTATTGGTACCACTTCACCTGAGTCCTTGACTCTGGACACAAACTAAATGGATGTGCAGACAGAACCAAATGGTGGTGATAGATCTCCATTAGAGTCAGGGCCTCCTCCCGGCCTGTCACTCCATCCCAGGAAGGTAGATAAATGCTGAGGATGACAACAGACTCTCTGAAGTACCTTTTCAAAGCACTCAGCCTCTGAGTCAGTTTTCTGTGGGGAGCAGAAATGGCCCTGGGCTGGTCGTCAAAAGAATCAGTTTGATTTCCTTCACTTCCAACCTACTCACTCAATTGCTTACAGCCCTTTCTCCTCCCTGCCACGTGGGGCCAGTAAGGTCTACTGAGCTATAAATAATGAAATAAGAATGCATGTGATACATTTTACAGGTCGTAAAGTGCTAGTGAATGGTAAAACTTTGAGTTTGAGGGTTTTCTGAAAAAGTGAATGCTAAAAATGCCAAGCACTGTAGAGAGAAAATATAAGACAAGGTTAAAGACAAGTAAAACCTTGCTTCTTCACACACATTGGCTAGTCTATTTCCTATTGCTGTAATAGAATAACTCAGAGTAGGCAATTTATAAAAGAAAGAGGTTTGGCTCATAATTATGGAAGTCTGAGCATGGCAGCCTTATGTACTCAGCTTCTGGGGAGGACCTTGTGACAATTCAACTCATGGCAGAAAGCAGAAGGCAAGTGGGCATGTGGAGAAGAGGGAGGGGACAAAGACACTGATCTGGCTGATAAACACACTGCTTTCAAGAGAGGTAACCCAGTTCTATGAGATTAGTAATTTCTCTCAAAGGCCCCACCTCTCAGCACTGCTGCATTGGGAACCAAATTCCACCGCGCGCTGCAATGTAGACAGACAGGGTAACATATCATCCGCACCTTTGCAGAGATTCTCATTCAAGACTCAGGCCCCTGCCTCTCATGACACTCGTTGTACTTGAAAAACTTTACTGTCCTCTCCTGAGACCGGAGCACCATGCACCTGCAGCAGCACTGCACAAGGCTGCCTCCCTCTAGAAGCCAGTGCACCTCTCAGGGTCACAGTCCACCATGTCCCCTGAGAACATCTACCTCAGCCCCAGCTAGGATTGCCCCTCCCCAGAACCCTTCCCAAAGGCCCCACCCTGGTGAGTGAATCAGAAATCCCTCCCTAAAACTGTGCCTGGAGGTCTCCCCCAACCCAGGCTCAAGACACTGGTATTTGCTAGACAGATTTCTCAGTTAGTTCTTCATCTGAACTTGCAAGTCTATGTCCTGTGTACCAGACTCCTGAACAAGCAGTTAGAACAGCTTGGCAGTGTGGGAAGCATGTTTATGGAAACATTTTGCTCACACAGACACCATTCACACTACACAAAACATAGCATACACATATATGTTGCATACACTACACACACACAATGTATCAGTACCACAAAAAACACATATACATCTCAGCTACACACTGCACAACACAGCACACACATACACGTCATACACACTGCATACCATACACACTATGTACCACACGCCTTACCATCCACCACCCAAAATGCATCGCATGCACATACACCCACTGCACACCACATACATCACAAACATCACACAAAACACATCACAATGCATGCCTCACACATTATGAACACTATGTACCACATATATGCCACATATCATACATGCATAAACACATATCAACACATATATACCACACACTCATGCACACCACCCATGTAGTACACACACACCCATACTACACAGATGTACTACACACTTATACACACTACACATGCGTAGCACACACCACACATCAGGTGACTGGGTGAGTCTGGGTCTGGCTCCAGACGGAAGCAATTGGGGAACGCTTCTGGTCACCAGGTGGCGCTAAATCCTTAAGGGGAAATGCTGTATTTCATGGAAACAAAAAATACTCGTTTGATTATTACACAATGTACACATGTATTGAAGCAGCATGCTGAGCCCCACAAATATGTATAATTATTAATTGTCAAAACCAAATCTAAAAATGAAGTGGTCCAGGGGAAGGCACCCACTGGCACCCCTTGTGCCAGCCCTGTGGTCAAGATAGAAGGGGAAGGCAATGGAAGAGCTGGTCCATGGGTGACCATCTGAGGGAGGCACAAGTTTGAAGAGCTGTGGCCAGTCTCCCACAGCTGTCATTCACATCTGAGCCAAAGTGCAGGGGGCATGGAGGCAGAGTATTGTGCTGTGCCTGAATGCCAGTGCTGAGCAGAAGAGAAGTGGCACCCTGCTCTATGTAACAGCTCCTGGGCAAGGGTGAGAGCAAATCTGAGGCAAAGGAATCTGCATTTAAACTGACCCTTGTGTTCTGGGTGTGTATCTCTTTTCTTTGGGTGACAGCCAGTGGCTCCCAGCCTCACTCTGTGGGGAGCCTAGGTAGGAGAGTGGGCTAAAGTCAGACCACAAGAGGATTTCACCCATGGCCAGCTATGACATTTGATTTTGTGTGTTTATGTGGCTATATCATGTTACCCAGCCCTTGGTTTGAACCCTCATGCGGTGCTGTCATGGAGACATTTCTGTGTCTGTGCCACTTCCACAGCTGGCTGGCTAAGTCAGGGAGATGAGCGTGGGCCTCCTGTCATTGGCCAATGGCTTTAGCGTCCCACAACACAAGGGAATTCTGCTTCAAGACTATGGTGTAAAAACTGTGCCTGTATTCACGCCTCTGGCCAGTACTACAGATTTTGTATTTGTCAACTCTCACAGGCCTGCCATGAATCTTACCTATAGAGAGATATGTCTCCTCTTGGTTCTGTTTCTCTGGAAAACCCCAGTTGACACATTGGCCATGGTGATCATGAAGTGACTTGTGCCATCTCTCAAAGCCACACTTTCCTCATCTTCAATCCAGTAATGTAAATTAGGCAGACTGAATGGAATAAGTCATGCACTGTGCCCACCTCCAGGCATGGCTGATGACAGGGAGCTCAGCAAGGTGTCCTTTCCTTGTCCATCCACATTGAAACACCCACACCCACACCAGCTTCTGTCAGACTGGCAGATTCCTTGCACAGAGCTCGCCCTTAGCTCCCAAAGCCTCTTCCTCCTTTGGTGAGGGCAGCCTGTGCAGACATCCTGCTGACCATAGTTCTCAAAGCGGGACGCACAGATGTGGCCTCTGTACTCCCCAGGAACTGGCTAAATCACAGATGTTCTCCAGACCACAGGCAGGGGCAGTGAGATACAACAAGCCCTCCAGGGGATGCCAGTGGGATAATTCAATTTGCAAGCCAATGCCCTGCCATCAGGATGATGAGTTTGCCTGTCATTTATGTATTAATCATCTCTTTTGTTTATCAACGTCCCGAGTCCAGGAAAGTGTGTGGCCCTCCTTGGACAAATCTTTATCAAATTATAAACTTTGATATTAGCTTAGCAAAACTGCAAAGTCTGCCCCAGGCAGGTCCCCTTTACAAGAAGGGATAGCCCTCACCTCTGCTGTAGTTTACACAGGCATCCTGCGGCTTCATATCTAAACTCTTGTCTTGCTATTCACTTTAGTTACTCATGACCTCAGAAGATAGTTAATTTAGTGATCACATATGTCAAAAGCTTACCTCTTTTGCTCAAGTATAGCAATTCATCAGCTTATCATAGTTGAACACAGATCTCTTTTCAAAATCCCAATAAATCATACCTATCGATAATCTTACTACTTAATATTTATGTTGTTCCTCTTACCCCATCAATCTCGAAATAGTCTTATGGATCTTATTTACTTCCTTTCCCCTGTAGGAAGCATTTACAGCACCATGGAACAGAACTATTTAAGACCTAATCTATACCTATTATTATATATTCCATTAATACCAGAAGTTATTGCTGTGCTTCTCATTGTCAAAACTGCCCTTGTAAATTCCGTCCTAAAGCATGGCCAGGCAGTCTGGATTTTCACTGAGTGTTGTCTTGTGTCCATCCAGCCCAAGCCAGACACTCCATAAATCCCAGAATTCTGATGATTTGTTTATTTAAAAAATAAATTTCACACACAGTCCTCCAAAAGATATATAATAGGAGAATGTGGCAAGAACAAGTTTTGGAAGGACACCTTCTGTTGATGATCACGAGGCTCCTGAAAGGTGATGCCATTTCTGTTATCACCAGCAGGGGGCGGGATGCTTACAAGCATTAGGAGTACAACTGGAATCTTTGCAAGAGGGGAAGGCCCCTCTGCAGGCAGGCTTCAATGTTTGTTCCCTGCACTCGATTTTAATGAGCAATGTGAAAGAAAGGAAAAAGATATATTTGGATATATATTCAGCATAGTTTGAATAATTGTACTGCTGATTTCTGCTGGTCTTTTGAAAGGAGAAGTTAATGTTTAAATATTTTTTTATCTTTTTTTTTTTTCTTTTGAATTTCTTTTCTTTTTTTAATTTGGTACAGAGTCTTGCTATACAGCGCACTCAGGTTCCAGGACCAGCACAACATGCGGTACCAGGGACTGAACTCCAGTCCTTGAGCTTGCCAAGCAGGCACTTAGACCACAGAGCTATCTCTCCAGCCCTTCTTTTGAATTTCTTATATTTTTGTTATTGTTTTTTCTTTAAACCAATCTTGCATATTTATATCTGGTAATCTAAACAACTAATTTAAAGATAACATCATGCAATAAGGCAACTACTGTTGAATTCCTATTACTAATTGTTTTATGAAATTTTGTATTGTTTCTAATGCTATTTTTTTTTTTTTTTTTTGTAGAACCGGGGATTGAACTCAGGCCCTTGCGCTTGTCAGGGAAGTGCTTATTCCACTAAGCCATCTCCCCAGCCCCATGTATTCTTTTAAAACAAAAGCTGGGATTCCCTCAAAAGATTCCTACTGAACCAAACCAACTTACTTACCTTCAATGAATTAATGACAATCTGATTCTTTTTGGAAAATAGATTTGCATGGACTTTTAGGATTAGAATCTGCGAGGTCATAAATAAGGTTTGTAAAGCAGGAAAGATAAAATATATGGAAAAATTCTCTCAATGTAGTCTAGTAACTTGTGTTATGGGGATAAATTTGGCTTTCAAAACGTCTGTGAGAACACTTTAATTTACTTGTCATTTTTAGAATCTTAAGGTCAGGCAAGGCCTTTAGCCATCTTTTCCATTTATACAAATTCCCATAGTTCTAATATTCCCATCTTGATAAACTAGAGATGATGATGATTCTGACCACAAAATAACAATGACACTGATGATATAAAATACACAGAGGTCAGGGTGTGCCTGGCTCTGTGCTAAGCTATCTTTGTGTAAGTCCTGTTTCCTCACAGCCCATGTTGTGGGGGGGTGCCAAGGAGATGACAGGGGGCTGGGGAGATTCCAGGCAAGTGCAAAGGCCTGAGTTCATTCCCCAGTTTTGCAAAAAATAAATAAATAGATGGCTTCAGCAACAGCCCATGTCAGATGTGCACATGCACAGAGGCTCCAGGGAGTTCTTTGGTGCAGGTATCTGAATGACAAAGAACAAAGCTAGGATTAAAGCCCATGTGTGATAACCCTCAGCCTTGCTTCTCATGATACAGACATCTCTGATTCCTGAGCCACAAACTGTGTGTCATGCCTGTGCTTGACCCTACCAAGGCAATTGGATATGCTCTTGTCTTTCTCTGTGTCTCTCTCTTTGGATAGATAGATAGATAGATGATAGATAGACAGACAGACAGACAGACAGACAGACAGACAGACAGACAGACAGACAGATAGATAGATAGATAGATGATATAGACTATATAATTACATACAAATGTATATCTTACTGGAATATGATATTTTCAGTGTGCATACACACTTCCCTGTCATGGTGAGCAGTAAGCAGGATTTCTGTACAGTTGCCCGAATTATTCCACACCAACGTAAGCCATGCTGTATTTGGGGGGTAGGACAGCAATGATAGAACACAACAAAGCCTTCTCCTTTGGGTGGCCCAGTGATAAGTCACTGCTCTGTAGCATGGTAACAAAGACCATTAACAGGGCCCAAGTTCAACCAGCTAACAGTATTACTCTTCAGGCCCCAAGTGACATTTGTCAAATGGTTCCTGCATCTCTGCCCCTCACAACCAGGAAGCCACTCTTAAGGTTTCTAATGTCTGGACTGCACCCCAGACCCACTGAATTCAAATCTCTAGGGTGTGACTACAAGAATCTGTGCTACCTAAAATCAGTAGGAGCTAGGCATAATGGCACACATCTGATCTGTAATCCTAGTACTCCAGAGGCAAAGACAGGAGGATCATCATAAGTGTGAGACCAGTCTGGCTACCCAGTGAGACTCTGTCTCAAAACAAAACAAACGAAAACCCCTGGGTGATCCTGAACCAGTAGGTATCTAGTCCCTATTTCAGATCATTCCTGAAGGATTTAAACATGAGCATCAAGACCTTAGAATGCAAAGCAAAAGCATGCTCATCTCCATAAAAATCCTCTGGGAACCAACAGAAATCCAAAACAGATCCTGGGCACAGATAGCCAAAGCAAACAGATCCCCCAAGGTAATGTGGGTTCCTGACCCCCATAGTTCCCTCATGGAGCAACAGAAATGAGTGAGGAGTGTTAGGGTTCTCAAGGGCACCCATCTAGGTGACTGTCTTGGCAAGACGGAGGGTAGCCTGCATAGTAAGTAGTGGGACAACTGGGGATGATAAGGACAAAGAAAGGCACTGGCTTTGGCAATCAGGGACTCTGCATGTGCTTCTGAGACTTTTGTACAGGTTGGGCAGCAGTGAGTGCCCTCTCACTGCTGACAGTGGTGGCCAGGTCTAAGAGGACAGGCATCACTTGGAAGTAAGAGGACAAGTGAGACACAAAGGGAGCAGAGACGGCTCCCTCCACTGTTTACAGGACCTGCAGGCCTCTGAGGTCTTACCCTCTTGTGCCTCTCTGTCATGTGTAATGAATGATACACAGAAAGCAGTAGGCTATTGCTTCAGGAGCTGGGGGCAGAGTCAGTGAGCCCGGGATCTGTATTCTGATCCTGCACCCACAGATGTGTGACTCCACTGGGCCTATGGTTTCTTCAGATAGCAGAGAAGACAATCTGGCTTTTAAAGGTCCTTCCCTAACTAAACTAAATATTCCACACTGTACACCTCCTTCCTAAATTCACAGATGTATTGTTAATGGCTTTGTTTTGGTGTGTTTTTGGTGCTAGGTCCCTTTATATTTAGCTAAATCCAGGGCCTTTATATTCAGCTACATTCTCAGCTTTTGTAAAATTTTGAGACAGAGTTCCCAAGTTAGTAAATTGCCCAGGCTGGGCTTGAACATCTGATTCCCCTGCTTTAGGCTTCCAGAGTGCTAGAACTGAAAATATGAGCCCTGGCCTGCTGCTGCTATTTCTTCCTGAGCACTTCCCTGCAGAGCACAGGGTCACCTCCCACAGGCTCTCTCCAACCCTGTGCCAGGTGGCATGACACCGTCCTCACATGCCACCCTGTGCCAACCCCTGCTGAAGACCAAGGCATCACATTAACAGGAAAACTGCCCATGAGACCAACACGCTGGGGCCCCAAGTATGTGAGAAGGCAGAATACAATTAATCTTTCATGTGGAAAGAAATACTGAAGTGTGGTTTCTAAGTTTTGTGCAGAACTGTGGAGAAATAATCAAATTAGGCATCTATTTTTTTTTTGTTTGTTTGTTTGTTTTTGTTTTTTGTTTTCCAGGAACTGGGGATTGAACTCAGGCTCTTGCACTTGCCAGGGAAGTGCTTATTCCACTGATCCATCTTCCCAGCCCTATGTATCTATTCTTTACCAGAAAAAGAACAACCCCATTGATCTAGTTCCTATAAATTAACTCCCAACTCTTCTAGGCTGTAAAGGTCTGGGTCCTATTTGCAGATCACGGAACAGGGTTAACCCACTACTCCAAGAGAGACCTAGATAACTGTTAGGCAGGCTAAAAGGCCTTGCCTCACTTGGCAGTAAAATCATCTGATGCTGTCACCATCTTGCCTTTGTTCCCAAGGTTCAGGCTATTTCTCCTACCCTGGACCTACTCTCTAGCTGTGGTGTTCAGCACAGGCGCCTCCACACAAGTGAGCACCTCCATGCAGGAGCACTTGGTGCTCCTTTTCTCCTACAGGTGCTTTGCAAGAACCTGGGAAACCTCAAGTTACTTCAGAGTAGATATCCTTGACCCCCACACTACAGTGTGCTCCTGTTCCTCACCTGCCTCCTACGCCTGCCACAGCAGCAGCTGGGCAGCCTCTCCCCAGGCCACATCTTCTGCCCACATGTGAGCTTTAGGTTGTCAACAACCCTTAATGAGGTAAGTTGGAAGAGAGCACAGTAGCAGTGCTGATAAAGGGCACGGGGTAAGCCAACCAGCTGGAGCAGCATCTGTCACTAGGTGCTGCTCTGAGCACTAGATCAGAAGTCAAGGCCTGGGGGCCTCCTCTTTTCACTTTGCCTTCTGTTACAGTTTGTGCCTAGATGTCTCCCAAAGCCTCGAGCAATCATAGGTGGGACTTCTTTTCAGAGGTGGCTGGATCTAAGGTGTGTGATGCTAGGATTGACTCATGGGGCAATACTAGGATCAAGGGCACTAGGAGTAAGGGTGTGAGTGCTGCCTACCCTGAGTAGCCTGGATAATATACAAAGGTCAGAAAGGGTAGGGATCGTCCCTTGCTTGCCTTTGCCTGCTTAGTTATCATGGATTATTTTGTCTCTTTGACGCCCCTCTGCCATCCTGCCCTGCCTTGGAGTGAGCCAACTATGAACTGAAACCTCTATGAATTCTGAGATAAATAAACCTTTCCTCCTTTAACTATGAGAGTTGGGTATTCTGTCTCAGCAAACACCCCCCAAAAAGTAAGATATCTTCAGAATGAGACTCATTTTATGATTTCAGAGAAAATAGTTTGATATACTTTGTCCCCTACTTACCTAAAGTCAAGTCTCTCAGAAGCAAGCATAAGCATAACACATGAACCAAGAACTGGAAAGCACTAAAACTCAAGTGTGGCATCTTACACTCTTAGCAAACTGTGGTACCTGGAGTTCATAATGTAAGCACCCATATGTTTGCATGTGGTTGAGGCTCTTTACTAACCACTGCTTCTGGGGAGGTTTGCTGTAACATGTCTATTCCCTACAATTATAAATGGTGATGAAAACCTTCCTCAGCTGAGATTCTTTTCATTGATTAGCCCCCATTGTCCTCAACTGACCAGACCTAGATCTGATTCAGGCTTCTTTCTCAGTTCTTTTATTGTGATTATTCTTAATTTTCCAGATACAAAACCATAGGGCCTGTTATCCAATAGCAGTGACAGATAGAATACAGGGAGCTACAGAAACTATAGGAAACCTGGGGCTACTCCTTGCTCCAGAGGGAGTCTCCATCCCCCTCTGCCAAGCACCCAGTAGGTACTGGGAAATTAGGAAAACTAATATTGTGCACACCCACATACATGCCCATACCTACACGCGATATGGGAAGAGGTGCACAGTACATTTTGGAGGTGGAAATTGGGTCACAATAACACCATGCAGAACGTAGCACATGTAGAATTTTTAAATACAGACATAAAAATGTAGGCAATGGCCGTAATTGGAGATAAATTTTGTTTTGCTTTTTGTGCATTGTTTTTTAAAATGTTTGTAGCGAGTATATACATTTTGAAGTGAAAATTTTTCAAATGCTTGGGCACTGACCAGTCACTGGCATGGGATCGCCAATGCTGGTTTGTTAATGTGCATGTGACCTAGTGTCAGTCATCCAACTCATATTCCTCTTAAAAACAGAATGTTTTAAAAGGTTTTACTGTGACAACAGATGTAAATGGGCTGGGGTCCAGCTGTTTTAAACATAAATCTTATAGTTATTTGGGGACAGAGGCCAGCATATCAGAAGGTGACTGCCATTGAAAAGGCAGTTGTACTCAGGGTTCCCAAGAGAAATTAGGAAAACTAAAATTGTGCACACCCACATACATGCCCATACCTACAAGTGATATTGGACGAGGTGCACAGTACATTTTAGAGATGGAAATTGGGTCACAAAAATACTATGTAGAACGTAGCACATGTAGAATTTTTAAATACAGACATAAAAATGTAGGCAATGACCATAATTGGTGATCAATTTTGTTTTGCTTTTTGTGCATTGTTTTTTAAAATGTTTGTAGTGAGTATATACATTTTGAAGTGAAAATTTTTCAAATGTCTTTAAATCCTGATTGCAAACATATGACAATCATAAAAATGAGACAATCAGGAATGTATTTCATTATAATTTTGACTGTATATACATATTTATGATAGGATTTGGAATTTCTAACCTGTTTAGTGTGGAAATTTAAATATGTATATGGTCTAACACATATATTATAAGACAGTGTATATAACACATACATTTCACGAATAATAATCTTATTTTATTTATTGATTTAATTTTTCTTTTTGGTACTGGGGACCTAACTCAGGACCTTGCACTTGCCAGGCAGCGCTTATGCCACTGAGCTATTTCCCTGGCCCAACGGTAATAATTTTAGAGAAATAAAGTCTACACATGTGCACAATGGCACATCTTAGGAGATGAAGTTCCACTGTACCTCCAAGCTCCTAAGAATCTGTCTTCCACATACCCTGAAGCAAACCCTCCTGAATCGGTCTGTTATAGAGAATTGAAGCCAAGGCTTTACATGGGATGGTGCTCCATCTCAGGCCTTTTTCTTACTGTTGTTGCTTAAACAGGATTAACTAAGTCATTCAGTTACCCAGGCTGGATTCCAACTTACCACCTTCCACTTGGCTTCCCAGCAAGTTAGCCACCTTTTATGTGTCTCTAGACTTTTAATATATATTTGTGTTTTCTTTCTGTCTCTTGCTGTATTTTTAAAAGCACACATGCTTATGGGACATTCTCCAAAATAGATCATATGTTAACTGACAAAATATGCTTAGGTAAATGGAGAGGAATTAAAATAATCCCATGCATACTATCTGATCAAAGTGCAATGAAACTGAAAATCATGACAAATGATACCTCAAAAACTGCATTAACGCATGGAAATTAACATCCGTTTGAACAACCAATAGGTTACAGAAAAAATTAAAGATGAAATTAAACACCATATGTGATATGAAATAATAATACTGATTCAACAGATCAAAACTTATGAGATGTAATGAAGGCAGTCCAATAAGGAAAATTTATAGTGATGAACTTATACATCTGGATAGCAGAATAAGCTCAAATAAACAGTCTAATGTTGAACCTCAGACTTCCAGAAAAAGGACAAATCAAACTCAAAGCCCATAAGAGGGAAGAAATTATAAAGAGCAGAAACTGATACAATAGCAACCAAGAAAACAATACAGTCAATGAATTGAAAAGTTCTTTGAAAAAATAAATAAAATTGATACAGCATTATCCACCCTCATCAAAAAGAGGGAGAAAAACACAAATCAAAACAATTAGGAATGCAAATGGAAAACCACAACAGATCTCACAGAAATCCAGGAGATAATAAACAATTACTCCAAGAACCTATATTCTAATAAAATGGAAAACACAGAAGAAATGGACAGATTTCTAGACACAAACTACCAAAAATAAATCAAGAAGATATAAAAATTCTAAATAACCCAATAATAGCCAATGAAATTGAAAATATAAAGCCCTGGCCCTGTCAGATTCACTGTGGAATTCTATAAAAATTTAAAGAACTATTACCACTAATGCTGAAACTCATTGAGGAAATTAAAAGGGAAGCAGTACTTTATCTTTCCTGATGTGTCATTCCTAGAAGCAAGTATTATCCTGATTCCAAAATCAGAAAGAAAAAACAAAAACAAACAGAAAAAACAGGCCTGCCATGCTGGCCCTGCCCCTGGGGTGCGCTGAGACAGCAATTGAGACTGGGCATGGTGGCACACCCCTGTAATCCCAGCTCTTGGGAGGCTGTAAACAGGTGGGTCACTATGAGTCTGATCTAGTACTGAGACCCTGAACACCCTATAGACCCTTCCCTAAAATAAAAAAATATAATAAACTATAGGCAAATCTTCCTCATTAACACAGATGCAAAAATCCTTAATAAGATAGTGGCAAACATAGTGCAGTATATTATCAGGAAGATCATATACATCATGACCAAGTAGGATTTATCCCAGGGATGTTGTGATGGTTCAATATACACAAATTAATAAATGTACTGCACCATGTTAACAGAACCAAAAAAATAAGCCCACATGATTATTTCAATAGATTTGGGAAAAGCTTTTGACAAAATCTAACACTTATCATGATAAAGGCCATACATAAAATTGGAATCAATGTTCTTTTCCTCAATCTTATAAAAACCATGTATGATAAACCAACAGCTAGTAACACTAAATGTTCAAAAACTGAAAGCTTTCGCCCTAAAATCAGGAACAAGACAAGGGTATCTATTATCACCCCTTTTATTCAATGTAGTTCTGGAAACATTAGTCAGAGCAATTAGACAAGAACAAGAAATAAAATGTATATGGATAGAAAAAGAAGAGACTAAATTATCAAAATACATGATACTCTACATAGAAGATCCCCAAAACTCCACCAAAAGTCTTTTAGAGTTAGTATACAAATTCAATAGTGGGATACAGTTAAAACTCAAAAATCACCGGGTGTGGTAGCGCATGCCTATAATCCCAGCACTGGGAAGGCTGAGGCAGGAGGATTGTTGTGAGTTTGAGACCAGCCTGAGCTACAAAGTGAGCTTAAGGCCAGCCTGAACTGCATACTGAGACCCTGTCTCAAAAAGACAAAATAAATAAATAAATAAATAAATAAATCTCAAAAATCAACAGCATTTCTGTACACAAGCAACAAACTCACAGAGAGAGAAACTGGGGAAAGCACACCCTTCACAATATCATCCAAAATAATTAAATAACTAAGCACCAATCTAACAAAGGATGTAAAAGATCTGTACTGTGAAAATTACAGTACTCTGAAAAAGGAGATTGAGGAGAATATCAGCAAAGGGAAAGCTAGCTAGCTTGTGGGTAGGAAGAACTAACATGGTGGAAATGGTGATACTCCCAAAACTGCTATACAGGGCTGGGAGAATAGCTCAGTAGCATAAGCGCTTGCCTGGCAAGTGCAAGGTCCTGAGTTTGATCCCTGGAACAAAAAGGAAAAGGCAAGTGCCAAAACTGCCATACAGATTTCATGCAGTCCCAAGAAAATGCCATCAGCATACCTCACAGACCTGAAATTTATTTGGAACCAGAAGAGACCTAGGAGAGCAAAATCAATTCTGCACTCCAAAGGCAAACAAGGGGACATCAAAACCCTAGCCCTGAAATGACACTACGAAGCTACTATGTAGCTACCATCAGTGTGGTACTGCAGACAAAAAAAGGAACACAACTGAGGCTCTCCAGACACACTCAGCTACCTTTTCTTTGACAAAGGAGCCAAACATGATCACTGAAAGAAAGATAGACTCTTTAACAAACGGTGCTGGAAAAACTGGCTTTCTACATGCTGAAGACTAAAGCTAGACCCATATCTATCACCATGCACTAAACTAAAATCAAAATGGGTCAGGGATCTAAATATTAAAATAGGAATGCTAAATCTACTGGAAGAAGTGCTATTTATTTTTTTGGCGGAACCAGGGATTCAACTCAGGCCCTTGCACTTGCCAAGGAAGCACTTTTTCTACTGAGCCATCTCCCCAGCCCCAAGAAGGCTTGTTTTTATTTTTGGCAGAACTGCAGATTGAACTCAGGGCCTTGTGCTTGCCAGGGAAGTGCTTACTCCACTAGAGCCATCTCCCTGGCCTCTCTACTGAAAGAGAAAGTAGGTAAAAGTCTCTCTTGGAGACATGGATATAGGCAGAGACTTCACTGAACAAAACCCAAAGTGCAAGAGAAATAGAAAGAATCAACAAATGGGATCTGTCTCACCTTACTAAAAAGCTTTTGCACAAACAATGATTTTTAAGCCAACAAATTAAACATTAATTTCTATAGATTTTTCTAAGCACATTTTTTATGAAAAAATGAAACACTTTCATGACCAAGTAGTAAGAGAACAGTAGTGACTATACTATGTATATTTATAGTTTTTTTACAATTGAGATTTACACATATGTTGACATTATCTTCCACTCAGATCTTTTTTTGGGGATTTTCTTGTCTGGATCAGCCTTTCATGAGGTTTTTTTTTTTTTTTTGTCTTTTTGAGACAGGGTCTCACTATGCAGACTGGCCTTAAGCTCACTTTGTAGCTCAGGCTGGTCTCGAACTCACAACAATACTCCTGCCTCAGTCTCCCGAGTGCTGAGATTACAGGCCTGCGCCACCACACCCTGCTCTTTCATGAGTTTTGTTGGTAGGAAACACTGTGCTTTATGGCTGGTAGTGTGTTATTCATATTCATGCTTGAAAACTATTTACTTCTAAAAAAAAGAGAAAACTATTTACTTCTTATGTGGAACTCTAATGAGACTGGTATTCTCTTTCAGTGCTTTGATAGTAGTGTCCTACCATCTGCTAGCCTCAAGGTTAGCAGAAGAACTATTGGTACAATTCTGACTTCTTTGGAGATAATCTTTGGGCTTTTATTTTGGTTTGGTTTTTGATTTTGGTTTTGATTTTAGAGGGGTTTTTGTCACACTCTTCAAATAGCATTTCTCCCTTGTGTTCTTTGTCATCTTCTACCATGAGAGAAATTTTGGTCTTTCTCAATGTCTCTTCATCACTCAGTCTCCTTTTCCTACTTTTCTTTTATTTGCCCTCTAACCTGCATTCAATGGAATTTTTTTTGTTTTGTTTTGTTCACAAGGTCTCTGTTCATCTGTATCTGATTTATAGTGTAATCATCAGATGGATTTCTTATTTTGTTAGTTTTTCATATCCAGGAAAAAAAAAAAGTAGGCAAAACAAAATTTTTCTTTTTTTAAACCTTCCTGGCTGGTTTTGGTAGTGTCTCATTCCATTACCATACTTTCCATGCTGGCTTTTGTTTCTGTAAGTGTACTATTCATATTTATTTTCTACTCTATATTTGGCTATCTCAACCTCTAAACCTTGCTTGTCTGCTTTTGTAGTTTTGTATTTCTATTACTTTCAGCAACAGTGACTAGTTTTCTGCTGTGTTCTATGAGCTCTTGCTTTTTTTTTTTTTTTTTT
>PVKA01019978.1:0-41155 GCA_004027165.1 Ctenomys sociabilis
TAGTCTGTGTAGGCCTGGCTTTGTCATCATGAAATTCGTTAGTTGTTCTTTGTCATGGAAGTATTTTAATTCTCTGTTATACTTGAAAGAGAGCTTTGCAGGGTATATCAGTCTGGGTTGGAATTTGTTATCTTGCAAGACTTGAAGTGCTTTGCTCCATGCTCTTCTTGCCTTGATGGTTTGCGAAGAGAAATCTGCCGTTATTCTGATGGGTTTTCCTTTAAATGTGATCTGTTTCTTTTCTTTAATGGCTTTTAGTATACTGTTCCTGTGCTGAATTTCTGGGATCTTGATTATTATATGTCTGGCAGTGGTTTTAATTGGGTTGATGTTATTTGGAGTTCTATATGCTTTGGTTATATGTCAGAATTGTTTGGTTGAATGTCAGATTGTTGCCCCATATTTGGGAAGTTTTCTGCTATTACTTCTGCCCATATTGTTTTTATATCATTTGCATTGATTCCTTCCTCCTCATTGATGCCTATTAGTCTCATGTTGTTCATCTTTGCATCGTCTTGCAGGTGTTGAATTATTTTTTCCTGCATCCTAGTTGTTGCTAAGAGATCTTTGCTTACTTTTTCACTAGCTGCAATGGTGTCTTTAAGGTCAAGGAGTCTGTTTTCACTTTCACTCAAATGGCTTTGCCAGCTTGTGATTGAGGTTTTAATTTCCTGTATATCACTTTGGATCTGTTTCGTACATTCTATTTCTTTCCTATATTGCTTATTCAGGGGTTCCATTGTTTTTATATTCTGCTCTATTTTTTTTATCATGTATTCTTTAGAAGCACTTAGTACTTCTTTGATTATAGTTATCACTACTTTTTTATTTCAGAAGATACTTCTGATCTGATCTCTTCTATACCTTTCTGCAGTTGTTTCTTTACTTCCAACACTGTTATTTCAGAGATTTCAGGGTGTGATTTCCAATTCCCTCTATGCTAGTGTCTTCTGCATTTGTCCTGGGTGGACTCAGGGCCTGAGACTGCTTTTTGTTCCTTCTCTTTGTCATTCTGTATACCACTGACTTGACCTTTGGTGTAGAGCTTAGGTAGAGTTATTACCTTAGCAGCAGGTCCAGATCTATGAAGTTCAGACTCCTCCATGTGGGTGTGGCTTGGGTCTGGCTGCTTTCTCCACTTCTTCCTGCTGCAGCCTTGCGGGTGAACCCTTTGTGTCACTCTGGCAAGATGCTCTGCTCCTGAATCAGCTGGGTGGGTCTTGCCTTAGCCTCTTTACGGGAGTTCTGCGGAAGGGTTCCATGCCGGGCCTGCGCTCTGGGTCGCTTCAGGATCTGGTGGCCCATGTGGTCTCACCCACACGCCCCAGTGTCACATTTGTAAAGGGCTTTAGTGCCTTAGGTTGTACCACAGTAGGGGACACACCTGCATCCATAGCTGTGTGCACACCTGGATGAGCGGCATGGAGCCAAGTGTGCTCAGACGTGCACTGGCAGCGGGCGCCAGCATGTCGGTAGCGACTCTCCTCCTCTGCGTGACTTCCGTTCGGTGATTTTTTTCCCAGTGTGTCTTCGCTGTACTCAGAACATTTGCACATGGGCACGTTTGTGTCAACGACAGGACGAGCTCCTGTGAGCACCTCAGGGAGCGGCTAGCCTCTAGAGTCCCTCTGTGCGTAGATCTGCCCGTTGTCTGGCTCGTGGTGCAGTTGATCACATCCACCCCTCACCCTTGGGGACGTTTGCCTCAGCAGCCCTGGAAGTGCTGGGAGGGCAGCGCCATCCCTGCAGGGAGGCTGCAGGTTCCCTAGCGCCCGTGAAGATGCTGTCCTCAGAGTGGTGGCCAGCAAGGCTGCTGGCTTTACTCGGAGGCGAGCGTGGTGCTTAATAGCAGGCCAGCAGGGGTGGCGAGTGCAGCTCTGTGAATCCTCTGCAGAGGCTCCTTCCCTTCCGATTGCCAGCTCTGGGAGCCCCAAGGCTGCCTGCCAGGGCTGGGTGGTGCAGCAGAGTGACAGACACCTGCCTCCTTGTGCTTCCATTTGTCCTCCAACCTATGTCCTGCAATACCTCCTCCTTCATGGTTTTGGTTATAGCATCGTGGCAGGAGGCGCCCCGTATGTTTAATGGTACCATGTGTGATGACCCCATATGTGATGACCCCATATGTGAGGACCCCAGCTTTGTCCAGGGCCACTCTCAGCTACATTTTCACCTCTCCTGCATGGAGGCATCAAACAGTGATGGGGACAGAGCTCATTCTCATGGGAGCAGCTGCACTGGCGGTTGGCAGCACACTGTGAGGACGGCGACTTGCCCTTCTCAGGCAAGGGAAAGCCCCTTTACACTCTAAGAGCTGGGAACAATGTACACGTTATCAAGTGGCCTGAAATGAGCAAGGTTCCACCTGGGGTCCTACAACCAGATCACACTTTGTCCGAGAGACAGCAGCCTTCAGCAGGCAGTCTTGCCATCCCAGCCTCCCAATTAAGGAGGTGCTTTCAAGAATGCCAGGCCCCGAGAGCTCCCATACTGCCTCGATTCAAGAAGCGAGGCACTTTTTGCTTATTAGAAACCCTGCGAGTGGAGATGTTCTTTACAGGATGCAGTAACGAGCATGGCCAGCTTGGCCCAGTCTCAGAGGAGCTTCTAGGAGAAGCATCTGGACAGAAATGTTGACTTCTCTTGGCTGTAGGTGTCTGAACACTAAGGAACGACAGGTAAAACCAAGCAACCACACCTTCTTAAAACTTAATATTGTGAGGACGCCACCTTTTCCTACCATGCCTTGCCCTCTGAGCCTCTTCATGTTCCCAAAGAGTAGAGGAGGGGTGGATACTCACGGACCTAGTCCCGGTTGTGGAGTTATGCCCAGAGCTGCCCGTGGTCAGGCCGCTGAGCAGCAGAGTCCAGGCGTGGACCGGGGGCCGTGATGTCCCGCGCCGATTCCCAGCTCCCAGGGAACAGTACCAGGACACATCGCGAGGGGCACGTTTGCAGTTTTATTAAGGATGCTTTTAGTTCATGAAAGTTAGGTGGGATGAGGACGAGCACCGCTGTGCCGAAGTCCTTGCTATGAGAAAGTCTGGTTTATTGTACCTCTTCCTGCCTCCTGGCTTTCTATGGAGAGCGCCGGGCTGAAGAACCTACAGAGGGGCTCCTTACGTCGGCCGTGCCGGAGGAGCAGGTCCTGAGCACTGCAGCTCCGAGAGGGGCAGGCTGCGGCTGTGTGCGTGCGTGCGTGACATTCTGAGCACACCCTGTGAAAGGACGACAAGGGCCACCTCGACCGGGAGAGGAGCATGGGTGGCCCCCCAGGAGGAGGGACAGACCCCAGGTGGCCCTGTTGCAGCCGAGCGTGGGCTCCCTCGGTCCCTAGGATTGCGTTTGGATCCCTAGGATCGCGTTTGGATCGGGAGGGATTCAGGCTGACTGCTGGGGAGAGCGGCTGCTCTGCATTGCTTTGATGAGGATGTCTCAGGGTCGTAATGTATTTTAGAGACTGTGCTAATTGGCCTGGCCCGGATTCCGGGCAGGCTCTGCGGCGGATGGGAGCTTGCGGGTGGCTGCGGGGCAGAAGCTCGCTTCTTCACTTGTGCCCCAGGCAGGAGCGTGGAGCCTGGCGCAGGGGTCTTCCATAACTGGCCTGAGGGAAGGGTCACTGGGTGCCCCCCTGACATCCGGCCTCATGGGTCTGGCGGGAAGAGGTTGCCATGGGTGTGCCTCCCTCCTGTCCCGGCTCCTCGCTGATCCCCGTGAGGTGAGCCGCTTCCTTCGCTAGCCCCTCTGCCCTGCTGTTTCTCCTGGGAGCTGTGGAGCGAAAGGGGAGTCAAAACGAACCTCCGAGGACTTGTGGGCAGGGATTCAGGAGCTGTGTCCCGGCAGCAGGACAGTGCTGAGGCCGCCTGGAAGGGAAGCGGCTGTTCTAGAAGGAATTCTTTTGAATCAGGAGTAAGACATGCCGTGACTAAGGGACCCAGAGAATTGCATTTCTCTGCCGTACGATTCTGTGGCTGGCCCGCTCTCTCTGGGGTCTGTTGCTCCTTGTGTCGGTGGCCAGGCCAGGCCAGGGTGCCTGCTCCCCAGCTGCCTCCCATGAGGTGCAGCTCCTTCTGCTCTGGCCTGTGGGACAGGGTTATCCTTGGAACTGGGATCGCTTCAGTGGTGAGGGCTCAGGAATCCCACGCTCTGGAGCACATTGGACCCACGTCTCAGTCTGTGACCTGCTGCTTTAATGAAATATGGCTGTAATGTCCGTGAGGGGGAGGTTTGTTACAGCTCTGGGAGCCAGGAGAAAGTACAGAGCAGGGTGTGGAGAAGGCCCCCTGCTGTGTCCCAACCTGGGGGTGTCAGGTGTGAGGGCCAGCAGGGATGGGGAGGGCCCTGCCCTCTCAACCTCGAGGCTGAATCATTTCCAGGTGAATTTGGGGGTTAAGTTTTCCATACTTGAATTTGTTACTTTCAGTGGTCCACACGTGCAGTACAAAATGATCACGTGTACTCCCTGGGGAGCTGTTACACACACACACACACACACACACACACACACACACACACACACATCTCGTCTTCAGTCCTTCCCATGCCGTCTCCCTCCCTGCCCTGCCCCATGCTTTCATTCCCTTTCCATTTCAAAGGATCCGTCTCCCCGTTTCCCAACATCTCTCTTATTTTGCTCTTTATGTGTCAGGTTCCTCATATAAGAGACAATGTGATATTTAAGCCTGTGTATCTGATTTATTTCACTTTCTATGGCTTCATGGTGCATCTCTTTGCTTACAAATGACCCAAACATGGGTCTTAGGGCAGCGTGGTGCTCTATTGCCAACCCTTGACTTCTGGCAGGTGCCCTAGGCCACAGTGCGCCTGGTGAACCCACCTCCCTCTTGTGCACTTGTGGAGAACTATTCTCACCTTAGTGCAGCTGAGAGCTACTCCTTCATCACCTGCCAGGAGCCAGACACAGCCCCAGGTGCTGCTCGATTCAGAAGGAAGCAAGCTGTGGGTGTGGCTGGGACAGGGCTGGGGTGGTACGGGCAGAGAGCGCCATGCCCTCTGCATACCAAATGGAGGCAGCCCCTGGATTTTCTCAGGCAGGGCTCTGCTTTCTCCTTCCCTTCTTTTGGCGAGGGTTACTTATCCAGGAGCTCAGTACCTGTTGGAGAATCAGCAAGGCCACCCCCTCTTCTGTCTCTCTCTCCACTTTCCTTAGATCTTGGTGTCATTTCTGTTACCTGTTGCAACATAGCTGGTGGAGAGGGCAGGAAGGGGGCAGGAGGCAGAGCGTGAGCCCTCAGGGTCTTTCTGGGGCTGTGCTCGCTGGGCAGAACAGTCTCTGCCCGCCCCTTCATCAATTGGGGGTCAGCAGCTTGGGCAGGCAGGGCTGGGGGTGGCAGGACCCTGCTGGGGTGTAGTTCGCACTTATTCCTTGTTTAGTGAATTGTCCTGAGCAATGATGTAATGATTTTGTGACATGGCAGGGGTAAGGTGGTCACAGCTGCAGGACTTCACACAGTGAAAGCTTCCAGAGACCTGTGAGACAAGTGCCCTGTGTGTTGGCTGAACGCGCTTAGCTGGCACATCTCAGCTGTGCAGGGTTCATGGTACCTGTGCGGGCTGGGACAGCTATTGAGGAGCACGCTGAATGTGGGGCTTCAGCCTTCCTTTTTGGCTCTTAGGAATAGCAGGTGGGTGCCGGCAGTGATTATTGGATTAGGGCCCCTTATAGATTGTTAGGGGGCAGGAAGTGGCCATCTAGGACCCAAACATGAAGTCATACACAGTAGGAGGAGCCACCAGGGGCCCTGGCTCCTTCCTCAGCATCCGCAGGAGTTGGTGACAGGCTGCCCACCAGCACTGGAGAGCCAGCACTGCTCCTGTCTCCACCTGCAAAGGCCGCATCCACAGCAGCTTCCTGTAACCCAGCAACCGCGCAGACGCTTCCTCCTGTTTCTGTTTCAGGAGCGCCTTTAGCATGGTTGATGCTGTTGAACAATGTACCTCAGGATGAGAGGGTAAGGTTAGAGCCTGCCCTCTGCAGAAACATTTTTTTGAATTAAGGTATACCTGACAAATAAAAATTGCCCGAATTTACTGTGTAGGGCATGATGATTGATCCCTGGCTGCATGGTGACGGAGTGCATCAAGCTGATTAATGTAGCTGTCACCTCGCAGGCCTGTAATTATGAGCTGTGAGAACCCAGAAGATCTACGCTTAGCAGTTTTCACACTCCCAGCCCCTTGCCATCAGCTGTCCTGCCCCCGCAGGCTAGAGGTCTCCCGAGCTGATTTGTCTCGCTCAGTTGATCTCATGCCCTGGGGCCAACGTCTCCCTCCCTCCCTCCTCCCACCTCGAGCTAGTGCTGGCTGTGCCCAGGAGTGTTCAAGAGGCCACTGTGAGACTGTCAGGTGCAGGAGGGTCACAAGTTCAAGCTTAGCCTGGGCAATTTGTCAAGATGCTGCTTCAAAGTAAAAAGCGAAAAAATGAAAAGCCTGGGGATGCAACTCAATGCAGAGTCTGGGGGTTTAAATCCCCAGTATTGAAAAGAGAAATAAAAAGATTCCAGGTAAAGTTTAGGAGTTCTTCTATTTCTGTGAAAACATCATTAGGATTTTGCTAGGAATTACACTGACTATAGGTTACTTTGAACAATGGAGACATTTTAGCATCTGGGTTCTTCCAGTCATGTATATGGGCATCTTTCTATTGATTTGCATCTTCTTTAGTTTCTTTCATCATTGTTTTATAGTTTTCACAGTACAAAGAGGTGATTGAATTTACTAGTAAGAGGGTTTTTTTTTTTTGAAGTTAGCTTATGAGGCAGACCATTTTGAAAGAAACATTGGACTTCACAGTTACAATGAAACATAAGTGGAAATCAATCAGCTGTTTTACAAATGGGTAAAAGAATTCAGCCTGTTAGTTCCAAAGAGAAAAGTCTGTAAAAGAAAAGCAAGGGAAAGATGAAAAGAATTATAATCGCCTGGCGAAGAAGAGCTGATGGGCTGAATCCTGGTGTGACCGGGTGGCCTTGAGGTCCCTGGGCTTGGGGCACGTAGGATTGGGTGCCTCGCTGTGCCTGGCTGTGCTCGTGGGTGATGACGTCAGAGAGGCTGGCCCCACTGAGTGGCCATGCTATGCTTTGCAGATGTCTCAATTTGGCCATGGGTACGAGTCCTGCTCTGGGTGGAGCTTGCCTGCGTCCTCCTGCGTAGATAGCCCCTGTCTCCTGGGCCTCGACAGCATCCCAGCCTTGCTGTGTGCTCGGAGCCTCAGGGTCTTGTTGGCTGCCCTTTTGCTCTGCACCTTCCCATGTCTGTCTTCTGGGCTCTTGTGCCTGGCCTCATGCTGTGTCCTTCTCTAGGGGTTCTAACTGGAGAAGATTGAAGTCCCCTAATGCTAAGCTCCATCCCTGTGGCTCAGTGGAGATTGGCAAGTGTGCTGCTCTCGCAGTAAGCAGGGGACAGGTGACAAGTGACACCAGGCTTCTGATGTCCCAGGCAGTGGCTGTTTATTCTGAGTCGCAGGGAGCATTCTGGAAGCCCTGGGCCTGGCCTGCAGCTGTGCACATGGAACTGGTATTCTGGGCCAGACCTGTGCTGGTTCACTCAGGCAAAGTTTCACCCACCAGGAGGCTTCAGCGACCAAGATTGTTTTCTCAGGATCTTGGAGCCCAGAAAGCCGAGGTGAGGGTTTCTCGGAAGTCTCCCTTCCTGGCTGGTCTTTTCCCCCTGTTTGTTCATGTTGTCTTCTCTCCGTGGTGGCTGTGTCCTGAATACCTGTCCTTATTAGGACCCTGTTACCCTCAGTGACTACAGGGACCTCATTCTTGTCTCCAGGGTATGGATTGAGGTGACGCCACCCATGACAGGGCCCTGGTGGTTCTGGTTGCCACCTCAGTCCTGAGACTCACAGGGCAGGGAACAGACCACACGAACCCCATTGCAGTGCCCTTTGAGGGTGATTTGCTCCGTGTGGAGCATGATATGTTCAATCTCCCAAGTGATTTTAAGGTGTAGCCAGGTTTGAACATCACTGTCTTCAAGTCTGTTTCTTAACCATGTACATGAAAGCCTTTTTCCTTTCCTTTCTCCAGATTCTCATCTTTGAGAATTTTTAAGAGGTGCAGGTTATTTTTATGCAATATGTCTAACAAATGAGAGCAGCAGTCAGGTCTTTGGAGAGCACCCTGGTCGGCCGGGTGGGCTGGCCGGCCGGCCTCTGACGTGACTTTCTGGGGTCCTGTACCATAGAGCCTGTGCAGGGCTTGAGCAGAAAATGGCCCAAAACCGACCCTCAGCACCTTGGGAACAGAAAGGGCTGGACTGGCTTCATGATTCAGTAAATGCTTATTGAGTACTGGCTGCATCAGACACTATTCTGAATGTGGGCGTGGTGGTAGGATAAAGTGACAAGGGTGAATGGAGGTTTCCACAGAGCATATGTAGGAGGGTGGGGACAGATAGTTGACAAGTAAGAACATTAGATGGCTGCTGTGAAGAAGATGAGGGGGGCTCAAGGTGCTGACGTAAGCATGTACCCTCTAAGTATGTGTCAAATAGTTCATTTCTAACTTTTCAGTATTAGAAAACATTTATTAGCACATGTCTGTAGTAAATGGTCGCACCAGCGCGGGGCAGTGTGTAGGGCCGTCCTAGCTCCAGGCCTGATGGGCTGCACCGCAGAGCCTGGGAAGCAAGCTCCCCTGTGAGAGCTGCAGTGTCAGGAAGGACAGTCCTTCAAGAGGTGCCTGCTGGCGGAGCCCCAGCTGACTGGTGTAGGGTGTAGGGTGTGGGGTGTGATGATGAGCAGTGGGGCCGGGGTGGAAGAGAGGAGAGTGCCCCAGGCAGGGCTGTTTGGAGGCTGAAGGCAGCAGAGGCTGTGGAGCTGCAGGGGGTGCACGGCTGGCTGTGTGCACTGCTGTCTGCTTCTCCAGGTGCATGCTTGAAAAACACCATTTGACCCATAGCTAGATCTCGGAAGTGGCCCATATGCCGATCGGCAGGCAAATGGCCAGCTGAAGTGTGGCAGTTATACGCCAGGAGCACTACTGCTATACAGGATAGACTTGAGTCATTCATGGGGAGGGGGAGGCACCCTGAGAACATAAGGTTAAGGGACATAAATCAGACACAAAAGCTTGAATGTCACGTGACCTCTCTTATCTGAAAAACTCAAAATATATTAAATGAAAGATGAAAGATAGATAATAGGAAACAGGGTGATCTTTTGCAAATGGGAAAGAGACCAAGAAATGGGAGTGGGGAGAGGAATGGGTGGGAGAGAATCAAGACTTGTGCACAGGAACCAACTCCTAACGCGATTGCTGTGTGCTGCAAACATGGACTAGTGAACATTTGAAAAGTTGATCAATTTAGAAAAACCCGAAGCAACCACAGAGCCCAACCTTGGAGAGTCTGGCTTCGTTGCCTGGTGGCATCTGGGGATCCTGCCAAGTGGACCAGGCCAAGCATGACAGGCTCAGGTTCCAGGCCATGGGAAGGTGATTCTAGTTCAGGTCACTGGGAAGCCTCTGGGGAGCTGTAAGCAACTGGGTGGCAAAGTCAGGGTGAGTTCTTGGCCACAGCGAATGGGTGGGACCCAGGGTGCTGGATGGAGGTTTGGAGGAGGGACAGAAAGAGCTGCTGACAGAGCGGATCGGGAAGAGCGGGCAGCCTCCTGTAGGACTTGCACTTGAGCCAAAGGTGACATCATGAGACGCAGGGGTGGGGACGATTGAGTCAGGAAGATTGAGAGGTTTTCCTTAAGCTGTGTTCATTGGAAGATGCCCTTTGGGTGACAGTCGGGAGGCAGGTTGTTCCAGGAGAGGAGCTGGGACAGGGTGGGCAGATATGTGGCTCCTTTATAGGCCCATTGAGATGTCTGGGAGGGCAGGATTGCTTCTCCTGAGGGCTTGTATCTATTTTGGGATAACACATAGCTTTTAAATTGGTGACTTTGGTAGGGGGATAGCTTGGTGGTCTAAGTGTCTGCCTGGCAAGCGCAAGGGCCTGGATTTGATCCCTGGTACTGCATGCTGTGCCAGCCCTGTGCCATGCCAGCCACTGAAACTGGGCATGGTGGCGCATACCTGTGATCCCAGTGCTGGGGAGGCTGAGACAGGAGGATCACTATAAGTCCCACCTGCTTGGTGAGACCCTGTACTAGATAAATAAAAAGAGATGGAAACAAACCTGGTGACTAGCCAGGCCAGGAATTTTCTGAACATCCAAACATGCTAGCTGACACTAATAAACATGGGATGCATAGTGAGTGCTCAGTGCATCTTTGTTGAGCAAGTGGGTACACTCACTGCGGATCGGTGGAAGCCAGGCCCATGTTCAGGGGACTTCAGGTGTCAGCAGTCAAAGACTCTGCCTCAGACTCTTGCAAAGGTCTTGAAGGGTGAAATCAGTCAGTGCAGAGTGAAGGGGCGGAGGTTTTGGTGTGAGATTGTGAGTCCCTTGCATCATCCAGGGCAAAGGAGCCATGAGCAGGACCCGACTCCTCTAGTCCCTGGAGCCTCAGTCGCTCCCTTATTCCTGCTGAGGAACAAGTGCACCCTGGTGACTTTAGCAGGATCTGATTGGGCTTGGAGCCTGTTGCAGAAGAAGGCTTCTCTCTCCCTGTACACGGAGGCCTCTGAGCTGCAAAGGGCAGCAGCTCAGGGCTCAGCCAAGCGCTCCACAGGATAGGTTGGTGCAGCATGAGATATTCTTGTTGAGTTATCTGAGACTGGGAGATGATAAACATCTGACCACAAGTGCCTTTCTCATGAACCCAAAGTCAGAATTTGTTTCAAAAATGAGAGTTCGGTTCTACAAGTACAGATTGAGAAAGTTGCTGAGAACTGTCCTAACTGCTTGGATTCCAGGCTCAGGGTGAGGTCCCCTTCCCCTCGCCGGGCCACTCTGCCATAAGACTAGAGGGGAGACACCTGAGTTCTTCTACTCTTTGGTGACCTGTTAGGGACCCAGTGACCCTGCTTCTGTCTTGACTGCTGGGGGTAGAAATTAAATCCCCGACTATGGGAGGAAAACTGTTTGTGAGACGCCTCAGTGACTCCACTGGAGTGCAGAGGGTCGCTGGAGGACACATGGGAAGCTGGGCCCAAGGTGACAGAGAAGCACAGCTGGCTGGCACCCTGACATGAGGCGGAGAACTACCTGTCCTCTGCAGCTGGGAAGAGCCCAGGGAGGGACTTGGAAGTGACCTGGTGTGAGGACAGCACAGATGACTCAGAGGAGGGGCTTAGGGTTCTGATGCAGTTTCCCTGCAGGCACGCAGCCTCTGTCCTGTTCTCTGTGAGAGGTCCAAGTGGGGACCCCAGGGAGAGAGCTCCTTGCCTAGTGGGACAGTGTTGAGCAGCGGCCTTGGGGCAGGTGCTGGCCTGCCGCATGCTGCCGCATCCCAGAAACCCCAAACAGGGTCCTCTCGGCAGGGCTGGGGCCCGAGACCCCAGAGGCAGGGGGACCTGAATTGCAAAATTTGGATTTAGAGTTCCCTGGACAGAATTAGGGTTCTGACTCCTCTGGGTGCCCCTTTTCTTTTGTCCCTCAGCTTGCCTGGATGTCTCATGCCTGACCCCTCTGTGTCGGCTGCACCACCCGGCCCTGTGTTTCGGCTCTTCAGCTGGGGTCAGCTGTGCCCCGTCCAGCACCTGAACCCGCCAGACCCTGGCTGCCCAGGAGTGGAGGGCGCATGAGCTGACATCTGGGTGTCGCTTTGCTGGCCTGTGCCTGGCTGGGGCATTTGGGTTTCAAAGATGCATGTGACATGCATTTAAATAAACATGATTTATGGCATATCAATTAATATAAAAAAATCCTTCCACTAAGGAGAGGACGAAGACAACAAAGATTCAGTTTGTTAAATTGTGATTCCCAGCCCCAGTGCTTTAAAAGTCTCCTGAAAACATCTAAGTCAGCACATAATTGCCCATGTTCGTATAATTTGAAAATATGGCAGTGTTTTCACTGAGCCGCGTGCTGCCTCCGAGCTGCCACGTCGACGTGCAGGGCAGGAGCACCCTTCCGCCTGGCTGCTGACCTTCTGACCTCTCCAGCAGTTGCTTCATAGTCTCCATACAATAATGAAGCTATTTCCAGTAATAAAATTGGATTACAAAATTTATTAGCTTATCTGAGAACAAAATTAGAATAGCGAGAAAATAACTCTTGCCCGGGGGCTGCTGTAGGCAGGCAAAATCCACTGTGCTGAATTCCCTCCTGGACGTGTCACTGCTCGGGGCTCTTGTCCTCCCAAGAACTGGGAAGTGGAAGTGGTAGGAGGAGTGGCTGGAGGGCGAGTGGGCCACTGACGCGAGTGACCCTGATGGTCTTGGCTAAGTCTGGTGTGGCACGGCTTCATGGCGGGTGGGCTTTGGCGTACACGACAGAGGTGGATCCTTGCGGGGCTGCCACCCTGGTGCTCTCAGCCCCAGCCCAGCCGTCCCTCTGGAGGCAGTGCCCACCCTCCTGGGAACTGCAAGGTCGCATGGCTGCTGCCTTTTATCCACCCAGCCTTGCACCTTCTTTCCCCGGCCCTGCCACCCCCGTTCTCTTGGCCAGCGCACAGGAGACTGGCCTGAGTGGGCACCTGCTGGAGGATGGTCCTTCCCTCGAAGTTTCTAAGTCTGTCAGGAAAGAGCGCATTCCTGTAGCGAGACCCTAGGTGCTGGGCTCGAAGCCTGCGGTGGAATCCAGGTTGCAGTGAGACGTGAGGATGAGGGAGCAGGACCTCCGGGGTGGGGGCTCAGTGCCTACACAGGATGGTGGCACAGGACATGATGAGGAGCCAGACCTGAGCGAGGGCCCACACTGAGTGAGCAAGCCACTGCCGTCTTTGGGTCAGCGTCCAAGAGTCTGCAGTGCCAGGTGGACATTGGAGGTTGGGGGAGCTGCCCACCTCCTTTCTCTCTGTGTTGACCTTTAGGGATGGGCAGGAACCTGTCACTGTGTCCCCTAACCAAGAGGCAAGTCGTTCCCAAGCCCAGCCAGGACAGCCCCCCAGGGTGCACTCCTGAGATGGTTTCCTGGCGGCACAGCCCATGGCGGAGGCTGGTCCTTCTCTCCTTGCTCGTGGCCGCGGCTACTTTTCCTGCAGGTTTCCTGGGAGTGCTGGTTCAGGAAGCTCAGTGATGCTGTCTGGCTGCTAACTTTATGCCAGCTCCAGGATCCCTGCTCCCTGCTCTAGACTGCTGCAGAATGCTTGCCAAGTGTGGTGAGCTCGACACTCAGCACCTGTGGCTTATTCTGCTCCCCGTTCAGTCAGTACCTGCTTCTTTGGTCACTGGACTGAGTGTGATAGGCTTTAAAATGCAGAGCAAGAAGAGGGAGACAGTCTTGTGGAAGTGACAGCCAAGAGCCAGGGGGAGAGGCCACCACGGGCCCTACGTGATGGCACCAGACTGAGTTCAGGGTGTTTGTCTGCTGCACTGACCTGAGGTTAGTGCTGTGGGTTCCCATCCCTGGGTGCCATCGGGTAATCCAGACCTGAGTGTCCCCAGTGGGCCAGTCTTGTTCTTGTGCCTACATTGAGGGGTCAGCCCCCCGAGCTCCCATCCTAGCTGCCTTGCAAGACCCCAGGGGACCGCTAGACCTGCTGGCCCTTGGTATTGACCCTGCCTGCTGGGACGCTGTGGAGGCGAGGGAAGGAACGCGCTGCCTTCTCGCACCAGCGTGGGAGCGAAGTCCTCAGCTTCTTGGCCTTCCGTGTGGTGGATGGTGCAGTTCGCAGAGGTTGAAATGTTGGTGTGAAGGCGGGAAGCTCCAGCCCCAGATGACTGGAGGGTGTTTTCTAGGGTTGCATCGTAAGACCTTGACATGGAGAAGAGGTGACTACATGTTAGGTACCTGCCTCCCATCCCAGGGTGGGGACGGGAGGCAGCAAGGCCTGCAGGCACCCTCAGCTCACTTGTCAGAAGCCTGCTCCTGTTTCCTTCCAAGTGCCGAGATGTTATCTCCATCACATCGGAGCCTCTGTGGTTTCTGTCATGTGCAATCCTCCCAGCGGGTGGGCCGAGCCCTCAGTGACTCACTAAGACAGCGCAGTGCTGTGTGTGTGCGCTTCAGGGAGGCTTTGCTGAAGTGTGGCTGTGGCCAGAGGGAGGCACTTTGTCTGTGACTGCGGCCACAGACTTCCACGAAGTTCACACTTTGGCTCTTGAGCAGCATGCGCAGTTCTGGGCTTTCTTGGATGAGCGCCATTGGCTCTGCTTAGGCTTCATGGAAGAATCTGTGTGACAGTGGTGGGAAACACTTCAGAAATGTTAGGAGGATGAAGTGTGGAAATACCCAGGATGGCATGTGGAGACGTACCATGCTGGAATTGGGAATATTTTCTAACAGCAGCAGGCATGGTGTGTATTCATTTTCTAGACAGCAGAACTGTCAGTATGTACCAGAACATTCCATGTTTAAGAATAGGAGATACTTTCACTAATCTGTTCCTTCCTATCCTACCACCATTACCTAAGGCAGGCACTTAATGCCTCTCCTCTGGATTATTGTAGGAGTTTCTTAACTTTTTTCCTGGCCATTATGCTTTTCTAAGTACAATTTGGAGGTACCAGATGGTCAGACCCAGGTGTGACCGGACTATGCCTGCAGGGCCTCCTGCTGCCTGAGGCCCAGAGAGAAGGCTCTACTGCTGTGGGACACCAGCCTGGCTCCCCGTAGCTGTCCAGGCCACTACACCCTGCCCTGCACAGGGACTGCTTTAGGTGTTCTCCATTGAGCGCCCTCCTTCTGTTCAATCTCTTCCTTCCCATTCATTTGTAACAGCAGCCTTTCTCTTACTGCTGCTCAGACACTGGAAGGAGCTGGAAGCACTGTGGCTGTTCCTCTGAGTTCTGCCTCTGTAGGTTTCCCTTGGTGCTGCAGCCTACTTCTGGGTCACAGAGTGCAGGGCAGGGCTGTATCTTTTTGCTTCTGCTTCTTCCCTTTGAACAGTGAGTCATGCATGATTCGCCCTCATCATCTCTGCGGGCCAGGCTGGTGGGTGGAAGTCTGGGCCAGACCCCTTCTCTGGGAAGGGGCTTCTCTGTCCTTGTGTCTTTCTTGGATCTAGAAATCTGCCACTACTAGATGTCGATTTTGTGAGTTTTGTGGGAAGCTGGTGCAGGTCGACGAGTAGGTCTGCCCTCAGTTCTCAGGCTGCAGCCCTGGCTTTTCTAGCCCTGGGTCTGGCTCCTCCGTTGTTGACCCTCTTGTCCGTACCCAGCTGTGTCTCCCAGCTGCCTCACTCCCAGATGCCCAAATGCTCTTTGTGCACTACTTTTAACCTTCTCAAGTTCAAACACAGAGTGATTCCAAGCTTTCATCCAGCTCTCAGTGACCAAAAAGACCACCGTGTTTGTGGTTTCTCTCAAGTTCCTGTTGTCGGACCTTCCTTCCCTTGTCTGTTGACTCTTGCATTTGTGCAGTTTTGGCCTACCACCTACTAATAACTCTCTGGTGAAGACTCTGGTGGAATAACAGGTTGAAAGCTGACTTTTGGGGCGAAGGGGACAGACTTGCTATTCCCTTGTCTGTGTTATTTCTGGTTTCCTTTTGTAACTATTGTGTATCCTTCTTTAGATGTCATGAGCATTTGTGAGGCTTCAAAGCCATTATGTGAGTGTGAAAGTTGGAATTCAACGAATATTTATATTTGAATGTATTTCATGAGGCATCTGAGCACGGGCCTGGAGAGCTGACACATGAATAAAGGACAGCCGTAACTCACATGGAAGCAGGGTGAGGAGCAGGGCAGCACCTGCAGCAGGCCCCAGCCCTGGGCCCGCTGCTCGGGGTCTGTTTACACTTCAGGGCCCACTTCAACCAGTGCTGCTGCCCCGCAGAGTCAGGCTGTGGCATCCCAGCTAATCAAATGTTCAGATCTCCATAGAGACTGGAGCGATTACACGCGCATCACCAAATTACAGAGAGTTTGTGTAAAGTGAAGCCCTTAGCAACTAACTGCGGTGAACTTTGCTTTAGAAAATATTTCCAGATCTTAGAGTACCATTGTGGTTGTTGGGCTGAGTGTCAGTCAGCGTGGGGCTGAAGCTGTGTGGGACCCTGTGGCAGGGCTTCGGTGCCAGCAGCGCTGTGTGCTGGGAGCTAACTGGGTGTAGGCGTCCGCACCCCTGTCCCACTCGGTCTTCCCAGACACAGGCCGGAAGTGGGAGTCCCGTCACGTGGGTGGGAAGTGCTGGAGTTGGAATAGAAACCCAGACGATTTGGCTTTGGGATCTGAGTCCTTAACCTGTAACCTGTGCTGCCTCTCAGCCACTCCAGTGTTCTCAGGCTTGGGCATGCGTGAAAGTCACTTTGCAAGCTGCCCAGGCTCAGATGCTCAGGCCTTGCCGCAGAGGGCAGCCTCGGGAGACCTGAGCCAGGCTTGGGACTGTGCACGTGAGCCGTGCCCCTGGGAGCGCGGGCCCCAGGGAGGGCTTGACCTAAAGGGGCTATGACTCTGCTAGAGCACTTGTGTCTTCCAGAGTCACTGCAGAGCTTGGTGAATCGGGGAGAGGCCTAGGAGATCAGCGGGGCTCTGGCGTCTTCTTAGGCGTCCGGGGGCTGAGGCTGGCCTTCTTGCTCTGTTGAGGCTGTCGAGCAATTAGACTTGTCCCACTTTAGAACACAAAGCAATTTGCACTGCCTGAAACCCACTGGTTGAAATGCAGCTCTCATGAGGGCAGGTAGCTCAGTGGTGCAGTACCTGCCCATCAAGTGCGAGGTCCTGAGTTTAATTCCCGGGACACCCCCCAAATGCAGCTGTCATCTAAGAACACCCTCCACACTGATGCATGGCGACCCACACTTCTTTGGTGTCACAGGTAAAGGCCCAGGGGTCAGGCTGACAGGTGGTGGGTCAGGTGCCTGTATCCCAGTATGAGAGGCACCTGCTGGGCGCTGACAGAACATGCTCTGGCCACTGGTGGCTTTGGCTTGGTCCCTGGCAGCTATCCCACTGGTGTGGTACATACTTTGGATTACTGGGACATGAAGATCTGTATTTCTGGTTTCTCAAGACAGTTGATGAGCTGGCAGTATTGTGTGGCATATGCACCCGAGTCCCAGAGGCCCAGGGAGGGGCTCGCTGTCTTGTGTCCCTTCTGCTGCCCACTGCTACTCACCTGGTCCACTGCAGTCCTTTCCAAGGGCTTCAGAACCAGCACACAAGCTTCTGACCCGGCCTCTGCAGCTCCAGACAGCAGTGTCAGCTCCCTGATTAAAAGTGAGAAAGGTATGTTTCGTGAGTGCTGCTCAGGGGCCCAGGGCCTGCCTGGGGTACATGACCTGCTGCAGGGAAAGAGCCACAGAGAGCGAGGTTTGTAACACAGAGAGGCAGGGTCCCCAGGCTCCCCAGAGCTGCCTTCTCCAGGAGCCTGGAATCATTACTTGCTCCTTGCATAAATGACAAGGATGTTTTGGACTTTTTCTGTGGAAACTGTTGACCAATGTCTGTGGGGTTTCCAGATGGGGCACCTGACAGGAGGCAGGAAGAACGCTGGTGGGATGGCGCTGCTAAATGCAGGAGAGGGAGCATTGCCTCCCGGTGAGCTCCCCGATAGGCAGGCGGAGACTGCTGCTCCGACTGTTCCTGCTTGCTGGGGTTACTTCAGTGCAATGGTTGATACACTGCATCAACTTGAGAGGTCTAGAAGCTTAGCAGAGTGACTCAGCGGTTCTACATCAGGGGTTCAGAGGACATGCCCTTACCGCTGGGATGGTCATTGTGTCAACTTGAGAAGCTTAAGAGTTTAAGCTCAGCAGGGGGCAGAGTCCTCACTTTGTGAATATCCCTAGCCTGTGGGAGAGCACAGTGGATTATTACTGAGCCATAAAAAAAGATAAATTCGGGGCTTTTGTAGATAAATGAATGAAACTAGAGACTGTATTGGTAAATGAAATAAATCAGACTCACATGTGCAAACACTGTACTGTCTTGCTAGTGTGAGAACATGAAAGAGTAAATAAGATCTGAAAGGTACAATAGATCCTGTGAAAGGGAAAGACTTTGTTCAATGCAAAGTAAAACTGGGATGAGAAAAAAGAGGAAAGAAGGGAGAGAGACATTTTTATCTATATGCAGCATAATTTGTGTAATTGTACTGCTGATCTCTGCTGGTCTTTTGAAAGGAACAGTTAACCCTTAAAATTTTTTAAAGTGTAAAAATGAAGTATAAAAAGTAAAGCCATATTAATATACTGAGCTGTAAAGGGCTCAAGCCAGCAACTTCTGACATTGCCAGTCCTATGGATAACCCACTACTATTATGGACGACTGGACTGAATTGGAATATTTTGCTGAATTCACACACCTACAATATTTAAATGGCAATGGAGTATCCTTCCCTGAGAAAACTAAACAAAAAAGGGGATACAAATGAAGGACCATTTTGTATCTGTATATGCAGAATAGTTAGGCTAGATATTCAGCTACTTTCTCTTAATTCAAGGAGAAGAAAGAAGAAAGATTTATACTGATAGTGTTTGGACAGGACATCATGTCTGCATCTTGTACTATGAATAACTATTATGAAGACAACAATATGCATGGATTAGTTTTTGAAACTGACCTACTGATCAGTTTTGAAACTATCTCATTGCTATTTGTTTCTCAATAAAATTATTAAATTTTTTTTGAATTTTTATTCTTATTTCATTTTTCTTTTTTCTTTTTAATCTTTTTGAGACAGGGTCTCACTATGCAGTTCAGGCTGGCCATAAACTCACTTTGTAGCTCAGGCTGGTCTCGAACTCATAACAATCCTCCTGCCTCAGCCTCCCGAGGGCTGGGATTACAGGCATGTGCCACCACGCCTGGCTTCATTTTTCTTTTTAATCTCATAACTTTTTAAAACCAATTTTGCATGTTTATACCTGGTAACCCAGACAACTAATTTGAAGATAACATCATACAATGCAGCACCATTGTTGAATTCCTATTTCTAATGCTTTTAAAAAAAAAAATTTTTGTATTCTTTAAAAAAAAAAAATCTCAGGGAGGAAAAGAGACTTGCTGTGCCCCTTTGGTCTTGCTGCTTTGCTGTCTTTTCCGCTGTGGACCGTTCCCTGTGCCACGCAGCCCTGCCGCGGAGCCTGCTGAGTGTGAAGTCTCCACAAGCCAAGAGCTAAACAAGCCTTTCCTGCCCTAGCTGTGGTTGGTGGGTGTCTTGTCCCAGCAGTGAGAGAAGAGCGACCAAGGCGGCCAGCCAGGACTGGTCCTGCTCTGAGATTGGGAGTGCCCCTGAGGAATATTGGGCAGCAGTCCCCAGCGGCCAGGGACTGAGGGGCTGTCCCGAGCCACCTGCGACGGACCTGAGTGGGAGACGGGCAAGGAGGGCGAGGAGAGGAGTGGAGCCAGCAGGCTGCCTTCCTGGCTGCAGAGTCCCACTTTGGTGTCAATGCCATGGCTTCACTTTTTCCAAGAAAATGTATATAAATTGCCTTTAGGACCTTGGAAATTAATTCTGTCAGGCATTTGGTTTGCAAACACGCTCTGTGTTTCTATGTGTAGAAAACGTATTTCAGATGGTTAGTATTGTTATGGCTTCTCTAGAAGTCATCTTTCATAAGAGTAACTTGGGGATACCAGTGCCTGTCAGCTTCTTGGCAAGCTGAACTGGATTATAAATTCATGCTCTGCAGGCACACCGTGACAGACATGCCCTGGAACGTTTCCAGATTTTGTCTTGGAGCTGGCATTTGGTTACTGTTTAATAATCTCAATCAGTGATAGTTTATAATAGTCATAAGTGTGTTAGGTTAAAATTGCTGCTGTATTCCATTTCTCCAAGAATGATCTTGCTGTTCCTTTTCCCAGAGGAGATACAGGAAAACTAAATTTTTTGTGAAAAGTTTAAAAAACTGATTGTTTCATTCCTCTGGATAAATTATATGAAAATTATCCAGGGCAGAGGGGTCAGAAAGAGAGGACACGCATGTTTGAGTATCTAGTGTAGATTTCTGCTTGGGAGGTATGCTTTACTCCATTTTCCATTCTTAAACTATTTCTAGAATTTTCCCTTTCTTTTAATTTTGAACATATTAAGGTCATCATTAACTCTGTTCAGTGGCTTCTTTTCTTTTTGAATAGCTTTCTTTTATTATTTTCGTTTTTATTGGAATGTTTGTAGTCCGTGACACTTACCTGGTGTGGGGCAATTGGTGCATCCTTAACAGATCTTGGTCTTTTTGTAAATCTACTAGTAGTTTGTTTATGTGCCCTTTCCTTTAAGTCGGAGGAAAAGAAATCCTACGCTCAGCAGAGGTGTTGTGCTTCCAGCGCTGTCTTGGGAGTGGTGGCAGGGAGCCACTCACAGCACTCCTGGGAGGTGGAAGTGCCCTCTGGTTAGGAGCAGTGGACGGATTTGGCTTGGACACATGAGCTTTGTTCCCAGGGCCTTGCAGTCATGTCTTTCTCCTTCACAGGAAAAGCAGGCTCCATGTAAGATGGTTTTAAAGATAAAGTTTAGCTCCTGGAGGTGATTTTTGATCTGCAGGGAGGGAAGGCAGTGGCAGTTTCTCTCAGAACGAAGGCCAGGCTATTTCCTGCCTCTCCCTTTCAGGTGAAGGGTAGAAAGCAGCAAAAAGCACGTTGTGTGGTAGAAAATTAAATCAGCATCACCGAGGAAGTCTGCTTCTGTTTGAAGTAGCGATTCTAATTAGAAACATGAGTAATTTGTATTTGAGTAATAGAAGTGCTCAAACTGGCCTTGGCATTCATGTGGCATAATGTATAGCACATTTTTTTTTAAATGAGGGAAAGAAGAGTGGTGAAGGCCACCATGTCCTTGGAATCACTTGCAGATTCTGTTTGGAAAGCCCTGTCTTTGATCCCACTCGCCTTCTTCCTTAAAGGCAAACAGAAGCTGAAGGACAGGCAGCACGTGACCATGCGACCACGGCTGCTGAGGTGTCTGTGGAGAGCCACTCGGTCTCCTGAGCAGACTTCCACGTACCCGGTAGGGTGGAGACCGTGCAGATGACTTGTCTGTGTGAACCCTTGTCTGACTTCTCATCTTGGTAAGCTCTGGGTCTGCCCTATGTGTGTGGAGTTTGCCCCCTGCTGCCTCAGACCAGCCTTCAAGGAAAGGCTGTGGGCGGAGGATGGTGGAGTGTGGGACAGAAGTCAACAGGGCAGCGGGGTGGCTGCTCCACACCAGGGCCACAGAACAGGAGCCCTGAGACCATCTGTCCCCACGGCCTTGGGAAAACTCAGGTCTCTACACCATGGGGCGTCAGGGTGCAGTCGCTTTCTGTTCAGTGTGGATGAGGTCTTAAGTTTGGCACCTGGGACATCCAGATGCATGTGTCACAGCTGAGACCATCAGTGTGCCTGCAGCCAGGGGCCCTGCTTGCATCCTGGTGGACTTGTCAGTCCGGATGGCATGGGAGTTCCCTCAGCGACTCACTGGTCAGTTGTATGTGATCCATTATTTACTTGGCTGTTAAAAAATTGACCAGAAAAATCCTATCTCCCTCAAGGCACTAAATGAAAAGGTAAAAAATCCAGAGGCGAAGGCCCATTTTCTTTGCTGATTAGTATCACTGAGATGTAATGCATGGAACCGCACTTCTTCCTGTTTAAAGCACACAGCTGTCTGCTTCCTGGTCCCAGGGCTCTGCAGCTGCTGCCACAGTCAACATCCTCAGGACGCCCCCAAGCCCCAAAGCCATGAGCAGCCACTCTCTCTCCATTCCCTCCACCCCCACCGCCACTAGCGCTGCTGTTCCTAGGATTTGCCTGCTCAGGATGTCCAGGTGAATGGAACCATGTCTGTGGCTTTGTGTGACTGGTTTCCTTCACGTGGTGCAGTGTTTCCAAGGACTTTCACTGGCCTGGAACGGATTAGTACTCCAGCTCTTTATCTTCTGTCTATATTTCATTGCATAATGTGCCACATCTTGTTCCCCCATTTATCAGTTGTCGGGCATCTGCACTGCTCTGGGGCAGTGCTAGACTATTTTGCATCTGCAGTGTACAAGGTTCCAGTCTCTCCGCATCCTAGCTGACACCACCTGTCTGCCCCTCAGATGGGGGGTACCGGTGGCTGGGAAGTGGAGTCTCACTGTGGGGTGCATTTCCACGTCCCGGGTGGCTAATCTGGAACATCCTCCCATGTGCTTCTGGGTCATTTGCATATCCACCTTGGGGAAATACTCATTCACATCATTTACTCTCTGTAAGTTAGATTATTCCTGTTTTTATTGATTTATAAGAGCTCTTCAGGTAAGCTAGAGGAAAACCCTGTGAGTCATTCTAGGAGTTGCAGTATTTTTCCTACTATTGTGAGTCGTCATTTCACTTTTAAATCCTGACCTCTAACGCACAAGTTTTTAGTTTGAGTGAAGTCCAATGTATCTATTTTTATTGCATCGGGTTCTGCTGCATAATCTTAATTTACAAAGATTTACCCCATCTTCTTCTGGAGTTTTCTGATTTAGCTCATTTGGAATTCAGGTCCTTTGTCCATTTTGTTTTTGTATGTGGTGCGAGGAAGGAGCCCAAGTTACTTCTTGCTGCTGGCCGTTTCCCTTTTCTTTGTGGAGGCCCGAAGTTGCCCTGCACATAGCCTGGTCTTGTCCTCTTAAGCCCACGTACCTGGGACTCCTGAGACACATCACACCCAGCCAACTTCCCTTGCTTTTCCATATGAATATTTACTTGTCTCAGTGCTCACCTTGCGTCTTGAGCTTTCCTTTCTTCCCAGGATGCTTTTCTGCTTGCGTGGCCAGTGAATTCCATTAAGTCAGCTCATCTGCCTGCTCCGAGCTCCGCTGGATCCACTCAGCCTACAGCGCTCTCTCTCCTTTGACGCTTACCTTTTCAAGGATATGTGGCTTTTCTTTCTGGGGAGCTGAGGGAAATGCTAGTGTGACTCTCGAAGGAGGTGACCAGTCATGTTACATCTGTCTCATGGTACTTTTGGCAATTCTTAGGACACAGCTGATGAATATGTTAGGTAAATGAAACAGTCCTAGTGTCTGCTGTGTTTTTAAAAGAATAATCCTACTGACACCCACATAGGATTTAGTGAACAGTTGCCCAGCCTTTGGTCTTGGCATGAGAGTAATGATAAAGGGTAACAGAACAAGGCACATCTTCTGTGACGGAGCGGTCAGAGGACATCCTTCAAGTTATTGGTGCTCTTCTCTGAACTACACGCTAACGGCTCTGCCCCTTCAGGGTTAGTAGAGTGCTGCAGCCGCTGCCTGTGGGTTGAAGTCCTGCAGTTGTTCTGCATACCTCCCGACTGACAGTGTGGGCTCTGTCAGAGGCAGGGTCTGGGAAATCAGAGGTTTTACATGCGTAAGTGGTCTTTTTCCGACGTTTACATTGGTGAGCCCCCACTTGGCAGATGTGTGATGGCAGGTTGACTTCTGGTGACATTTATCAATTGGACATTCCATGAGACTAACAATCTCACAACTCTGTAATACATAAACACTTCCAGATATAGTCAGCTCTTCTCTTGAAATGTCCAGTGAAGCTTACAAGAGGAAAGAAAGCAAAAGGCTTCTCAATCAAACAGTCCCTCAGGACCAACCCCGGATGCTGCCTGGGAAACTGAACTCCGCCTTGATGGATGGCTGAGTTGCTTGCTCTGCTGGGGTTTGCAGAGTGCAAGCAGTGAGTGAGTCATTGCAGGTCTCCACCCACCTCTCTTCTGAGACCTTAAGATGGCCTGCATGATCCCACCACTGGGTCAGAGAGAGCTGTTTTATAAACTTGGAGTGGTTTGAAAGCTCAGTTAACACAGAATTCCCTGCCAAGTACACATGTGACTTGTAGTGTGTATGTGCAGTGGTGGGTGGGATCTGACTATGGATTAATCTGGTGCCCTCCAGACACTAGGGCAGCTTCAGGACTCAGTAGGACCTGCCCAGGAATGCTGCTGCTGCTGCTGCTGAAGGAAGTAGCTCTGCTCTCCTGGGACCTCGCGGTCTTTTATCTGCGCAGTGCTCAGGGCTTTTATCTCCCCACCCTGTGCTGTCTCCAGGTCTCCATCTCCTTATCTCCCTTCCTGCGGCTCACATCGCTGGCCTCTTGATGTTTGCTTAGTATTTGTGGTCATCCCTGGAGCTGTACAGCAGTTATTTACTGCTCTCAGCTTTCTGGGCCTCGGCAAGGCTGCGTTTCCCACTGTTTTTGCCCCTGACTTGCTTTGGCTGGTGGGTGAGACGTGGGCAGCGAGCGCAATGTAGGTCGCTTCTGAGTGGAAGCATTTAGGTGCCCTGCCCGAGCTCCTCCTTTTCGCTGTGACTGTGATGGTGGCCTGACGTGGAGCCCGAGTCCTGAGTGACCGTGGTGATCTGAGGCCGTTGCCAGCCTGCAGAACACTTGCAATTTACACAAGGAGCACATCTGGACCTTGGGCTTGCCGGTCTGCAGCTGAGCCCGACCCCGCACCACACCTGTGATTTCCGTCACGGCAGCCACCAGGACACGCGGTCCCCAGCCCTGGGCTCGGCTGAGTGCATGAATGCACGCTGGGTTTTGAAGACTTTTTGGGACAAAGACTATATAAAGACTCTCATTATAATTTTGAATATCAAGTATATATTGATATGAAAATATTTTCGATTAGATAAATATGGCATTAAATGGATCTCGTTGGCTTCTTCATGCTTCTGAGTTTCACATTCCTTGCTTTACTTATTTATTTGTCCGTCCTGCAGGTCGGAGTCTTAGTAATCTTCCCATCTTAGCCTCCCCAGCGCTGGAATTCCAGGCGTGAGCTACCACACCCAGTTCCCGGCCACACAGCAGGAGACAGGCACAGCATGGGGCTATTGGGGATCAAACCTGGGTCCTTGTGCTTGCCGGGCAGGAGCTTAGTCCACTGAGCTATCTTCCCTGCCCCTGCTTGCACTATTTTTTATGTGCTATGCTAAGTTATGAGCTTATTGAAGACAGGGGCCACATTTGTTTCGTATTCTTTCTCCCCAAACACCTAATGGTATCTGGTAGATGGTTGCTAAATAAATGTGATTTTAACTAGTAAATTGTCGTGTCTCTATTTGCATGTAGTTTAATATTTAAAAGTAATGCCGACCTCTAATGAAGCTCATTTGTATTTTTATGTCTAACAATATGTCTTTTTTTTTTTTTTTTTTTTTTTTTGTCTTTTTGAGAAAGGATTTCACTATGCAGCCCAGACTGGCTGTGAACTCACCTTGTAGCCCAGGCTGGCCTTGAACTCCCAGTGATCCTCCTGCCTCAGCCTCCCAGGTGCTGGATCACAGACATGTGCCACTATGCCTGGACTAACTTCTTTTAGGACTAATAATTCTTACATCTTTTTAGGCCATCGGAAAATTGAGTGTTCTGTTTATATATTATGTTTATGATATATTAATTTTTCTAAAAATGTTACACACCTCAGAACCCCTTCCTGGGTCATATCTTTAGTAAAGTCTTTCTTACGGCTAGTGATTTCTTAGTTTCATAAATCTGACCAAGTGCCTCTGTTTGCCAAGCCATGTTTGCAGCCTTTGTCTTGCAGGGCCAACACCTGGCTGTAGATTAAATTATTGTGCCTGTGGATGAGGCCTGGGGCTCCACATGCACATGGCGTCGAGGAACGAGCGAGTTACCAGGTGCCAACTTCACTCTGGTCTCAGGCTGGGTGAGGAGCTGGAGAGCCAGTGGTGGAAGCAGCGGGAGAGTGTCAGCAGGGCTTGACCCCATCAGGGTGGGAGCAGGACTTGCTGCGTCTTCCTTGTCCCCAGAACGCCTGTCAATGCTCAGTGCGTCCTGGTTGCTGGCCCAGGAGAGGGAGCCCCGGGAAGCTGGGGAGCGTGCACACATCTCTTTCATGGGCTGGGGAGGGGAGGAGGGTGCCAGACAGACGCCCCTCTCCAAACACTGTGGAGTGAGCGAGGTCTCGGCCACAGACCGCCTGGCAAGGCTTCCGTTCGTGTGCAGGCATGAACACCGTGCGCTTTAGGAGGATGGGTGAGAAATGGTTACCAGGTATCAACAGGGAGCCTTTTCTGGGCCTTGGCTGAATTTCATAGGGCTTTAACTGGTTTTTTTTTGGTACCTTTGAATTTTTTCCATTGAACATTTATCATTTGTATACTCAGTAAATAATCTGACCTCCCATTTTTCCACTTCCAAGTAACATCAGACGGTTTGGGAATGCAGCCAACTGAAGGCTGCTTATGTTGTTTGTATCTATGGGACGCAGGTCATATTCAAGTGTCCTGTTATTGTAAGCAGAAATGTGCGAAGCCAGCACATTGTGTCTTAGGAATCTTTCAGGTGTGCACTTTTGCACCCCCTCCCTGTGCTAGGCTGGAGCTGATTTTCTGCCTGACAGAGGAAAACAGCTCACTCAGTTCATGGAGTGTCTTATCTGGAAGTGAAGGCTTCTTTGGAAAGAAAAAAAAAAAAACTGCTTTCGTAAGACGACGGCAGACTTGGGGCGACGCCACGTGGGCACCTGCTGCAGTGTGTTTGTGAGGCAGGCTGCCAAGTTTTGTCAAAGGCAGGCAAGTACAGGGCTTGTTTTGCAATACCAGGAAGATTTGGAGCTCTAATTTCTTGGAAAATCTTTGTAAGATAAAGTATATGAGTGCACTGTGCCCCGCCCCCACCTCCCACTCCCTAATTACATTTATCAAGAAAAAAGGCAAAATACAATGTCATTTGTCAGGTGAGCAAAGAAGTTGCCCTGCCGTTCATCCGGCCCTGGGCTGTGAAGCCCACAGGGCTGCTCTGTGCCAAGCTGCTAGGGGAGGGAGCGCATCCTTGGGGGGTCAAAAGGGCAGAATTCATCAGCCTCCTCCAGCACCGCACCTGTCCTTCTCTTTAGAGCTGCGGACAGCGAGTGTCACATGCCCGAAGCATCACACCCTGCCGAGGGCCCTAGCAAGTCATTTACTTTTCCTCATGTGTAATCCGGAGGGCTTCTGTCGTAAGGACTGCCCATGATCTTTCTAGGCTTCGTATTCAAAAGTAAGACGCAAGCTCTTTTGTTATTTTTAACGTAAAGTATTTGTACTCTTGGTTACATGTCAGCAAAACCAACTTTAAGTGAAGGTCTCCTCCTTGTGTGGCGGGAGAAGCACTCTCGGCTGGGTTCTGTGGCTCCCTGCTGGTCTGCCAGCCGGTAGGAGCGAATCTGGCTGATTTTTGAGCAACTTGTGAATTGAAGATGGATTCTGGGTGCCAGTGTTTTCAGCTGTTTGAGCAAGTGGCTGCTATCCCAATCCCTGCTCTCAGAGATCTTGGGCTGTGACACTTGCTCCTGGTGGGCATGGCTGAAGTGCAGACCTGTGCGTTATGGGGCTGTCCCTTGAGCCAACTGACCCAGCTGAGGCTGCACATCCAGGGTGCCTCCTTCCTGGCCAAAGGGACTTTATTCTCGCTGCCTCTGCTTCTTGCCCTGTCCAGTGTCATGGCGTGGCTCCTGCCCAGGTGGCTATCCGGCCACTTAAGCTTGGATCTTGCAGGGCCCTTGACCTTGGGCCCTGGTCCCCATTCCTGTCTTCCTCACTCTGAGCATCTCCCCCGCTGTCTCCTCTTTCCCCACACTCATGTGCCATGTGTGACAGTAGTCATGGACTTGCTGTTTCTCAGCAGCAAGGAGAGTGTGTTGGGGCTAGCTGACTCAGTGCTCCAGCAGCTCTGGGAGGACCTGGATCACCCCCCCCCCGCACCCCTGTTCTGTCTCAAGCCCTCCTTGGGGCGGGGCAAGGGCTGCATTCTAGGGACTCTGAGGTCAGCACTCAGCAGAGGACCCGGCCTGCTTGGCTACATCCCAGTCAAGCCACACTGCAGTCTTCAGGCCCAGCGTGGTCTCCTAGGTAACAGTTCCTAGGAGCTCCCCACTGGGTCCAATCTGTGTCTCTCCCAGTTCTACTAGCCCCACCCTCCCTCCTTCTCCTCTTCCTCCTTCTCTGCTCTTTTTTTTTTTTTTTTTTTTTTTTCAATAGAAGCTTCTGTTTGGTGCTGCTCCCCAACTCCTGCCCCACAGCGGGTCACCTGGCCCCAGCCCAGCCTCTGCCTCACTGCCCTGCTGGCATGTGATCTTCTGAGCCGGGTGCTGCAGGTTGCCTTTCTGTGCAGTGCCTCTGAGGCTCCAGGGCCTCCCGTGGCATCGGACTCTGAGGTGACTGAGCCACTCGTCCAGTTCAAGTTCTATTTCTGCATCATGGCTGCTCATGCATACAGTGCAGGGGTCCTCGCTCTGTCCTTTTTGAAGAGGACTTGAGTTGCTCAACTCTGCAGAGGAAATTGCTCGCTGTGCACTTGAGGTCTAATTCCAGTGTTGCTTCTTTTAAAAGCTTTGCTGATTGTGCCTTGGAGATAGCTCAGTGGACTTAGCACCTGCTTAGGCAAGCGTGGAGACTGGGGTTCGAGTCTCAGCATCACATGCTGTGCCAGTCCCAACCCTGGGCATGCTGAGCTGGGTGTGGTGGTGCATGCCTGTAATCCCAGCCCTGGGGAGGCTAAAAACAGGAGGATCACTTCAAGTCTGAGCTGCGTAGTGAGGCCCTGTACCAAAAACATAGAAGAAAATAAAAAAAAGCTTTGCTGATGGTTCCCATTCCCAGCAAGGAATCAGCGTCCTTCCTGATTTCAGGCCACATCGTCTCAGGGTCATCTCTGTGTGAACAGTTTTGTGGACATCACTGTTGAGGGCTGCAGCTGCAGTCTTCGTGTTTTCCCACTAGCAATGGAACATTTTCTGACGTGCTTGAAGCTTGGTTTTTCTCTCCCCTTTTCCTGACCTGTGTTGCTCCCAGAGTATGTAATAGTGTCGGTTTTGCTTGGAGAGGAGGACTTCCGCCCATGGGGTCCCTTGGGGCTGTGTATCCTTCTGTCTGGAAGAAGCCCAAACAGTGTAACTAAAAGTGCTCCCCTGGGCCTGAAGTTGGCTTGCTTTATTTATGTATTTGCTGCTGTGCCAGGGATCAAACTCAGGACCTTGCCCACGCCTGTCTGGTGCTTATACCACTGAGCTATCTCCCCGGCCTGAAGCTGGCTTTGTATAAGGTTGTTTGTGTCTTTTCAGTTTTAACACGGTGCTTGATTTAGTTAAGAAATATGGCCTAGAAGATTTAAGCACCACCAAATTAATGTTGGAGTGCCCAGTTTTGCTGCGATAGCTGTTCTCTGTGTCACCCAGCTCTGCCCTTCTCTGTGTTCTCTAGGAGGTCTTGTTCCTAAGAGCGAAGAGTGACCCATGGCCCATGACCCCAGGATGTCATGGGGTCCCATGGACACGGATGGAGACAGCAGGCAGGAGGAAGAGGCAAGCCCAGGGTGCGGGTCAGTGGGTGTAGTGTGTGTGGGGTGGGAGTGGACAAGCACAGTGGGCGTGTGGTGTGGAGCCCAAGAGGGGCCGAGCTGTGGTCGTTTGGGGGAAAGCCTGCCGAGCAAATGGCAGCTGGGGCCAGCGGTCTCAGAACTGAGCGGGCCCTCTGGAATGATCTCTTTGTCTCCATACCATGCTGTGCTGTGGTGATCTGCTGATATGCTTGTCTTCTTCTGTGAGGACACTCCCCGACTAGCTCTTCCCTCAGGACCTATCACATTACTCTGTCCAGAAAAATTTAATTTCAACTAAGACGGTGAATCTGGGGATTCTTTTGGCCGGCCTCAATCATGGGTGAGAGGGGAACGGGATTGAGATTTATTTGTAATACAGGATCTCGCTACGCAGATCAGACTTACAACGATCCTCCCGTCTCAGCCTCCCCAGAGCTGGGAACAGGCGTGCACTATCATGCCCACTTCTGGGGCTGGCATGGCATGTGGTAGCAGGGATTGAACTCTGGTCCTTATGCTTGCCAGGCAGGCACTTAGACTGCCGAGCTACCTCCCCAGCCTGAGATTGAGCATCTTCTGTGTTGGGTAGTAAGTGATGGGCGGGATAGTGACCAGGTAAATTGCAGGTGCTGTGCTTCGGAGCTGGGTCCAGCCCCTCCTTGTGACTTCTTCCCTGTTACTGGCCCCTGCCCTTGGCCTACCCACCCCCATCCTGGTCCCCTTCTCTGGTAGGCTGGATTCTTCATGAATAGTGTTCAGGCAGGAGGCCTCTGAGCTCTGCTATTATGCAAACTTCCCCGCCTCTGGGGTGCCCACATCAGCCTGTGGATGGAGGGTAACACCTTTGTTAGCAGCCCAGGGTTGCTGTGGACTCTAGCAGCTGGGAGTTCACCTCTTTCTCTCAGGTGGAGTTTTGGGTTGAGTGTGCTGGCTGAGGGGAGAGAGGAGGTACACCAGGGAGCGGGGCGTCTCCGTTCTGGAAAGTGCCTTTGTCCTTCAGGATGGGTTTACCTACTGCGGCCAGCAAAAGAAGAAGGCTTTGAACCAAGAGCGTGGTGGCAGTGTGGGCCACACTGCAGGAAAGTCCTTCCTGAGGCACAAGGCCAGCGCAGCCCCAGAGCGGGCCGCTGGGAAGGGGCAGGTCGGGGCAGCTCTCCCCAGTGGGCTCGCTGCCCTGCAGCACTGCACACAATGCTCTCGCCCCAAGGTCCTGGTCACTTTAATTCAGACAGCAGGCTTTTCAAATCATTCACGTTTTGGAATACAGTTGTATTCTGGTAAGAAGCAGTGGCTTAAGTGAGATAGGCAGCGTGCACCTCGGCGGGAAAGTGGGCATCTGTGGACTTGCGTACCGCAGCGAGGCAGTGAGTGCATTTCTTGCCTGTGCTTTGGTCAAAGGGCTCAGCCAGAATGAAAGCTTGCACATGAGTAGAAATCAAAAGCAGCAAACAGCGTGCTTCCAGGAGCCGTGTGTGTCTCTTTTGGCTTCCTGTTTTCACCATATTTCCCCTTCTGCTGCTGCCTACCTTGTACATTCATGTGGGATGCCAAAGGACAGTTAGGGACTTGTGCAAGAGTAGCAGAGAAAGCTGTCCATTCAGTGTCACCGCCCCCGTGCTAGGAAATCAGTCTGTTGTTCTGTGCTGCTTTTCTTCCTATCTGTTTCATCTGGTGCTAGGCCAATTGTCACCATTCCTCCTCAGTTTAATCCAAAGTTTATTTCCAGAATTGTGTGGTCTCAAATGTTTGAAGATTACTGACCATTTAGGGCAGTGCTCATATAAATATATAATATATTATTTTACCCTTTTATGCTTGAAATGGGCCTTAACTGTGGTTTTCGTTCATTCTATATAGACATGAGGTTGGGTCCAAAGTCACAGCCTGGAAGTGATGAGGTTATGAGCAGTGTTCTTGGCAGATTTACATGCTTGCACTTTTTCTGTTGTTCTTTTGCTGGGAATCAAACCCAGAACTACACAAATTTTAAGCAAGCACTTAGTCATGGGGGTATACCCGTGGTCCTGTACTCGCCCCTGCTTTCTCTAACTTATAAAGAGCCTTTCTCACAATTTTAACACAGCTGAGCAGCTGGAGAGTGAGACCCGGAGGTGTGGGAGGGGCAGCTGGGGCCCCCGGCTCTCCTTCAGCACTACATGAAAGGCGAGTCTCACAGTTGTCGATTAAGCCTTTTAAATGTCAGTATTTTTTCAGACAAGTAGTTTTACTTATCTGACATTTACATTTATATCATTTCCTTAGCTAAATGGCTGTTTGCTTAATTCAAAAGGAAAACTGGCTTACAGATGTGCCATTTCTGCAAGAGAGATTTGAGCTTCTCCTTGAGAGCTGGCCCCTTCGTGCCTGCTCCGGTGGACTCCGCCAAGCTCCTCGGGGTAATTGCACCCGTGCTGCTGGGCGGTATGGCAAGTGCAAACCCTCTTTCATATTCCCTTTAAAGTAGGATTTACAGACATGTGATTTGGCGTATTTGTTAATTCACATAAACTTTACTGAGTACTTAGGCGTAGCAGGTTGTTTTGAGGAGCAAATAAGCATTTTCCACAAAAGGCATTTGTTGGGCCAGGCCCTGGCACGGGGAGGATGGAGCTCATTTGCTGTTGTGAGCGCTGCCAGGCCTGAGTGCGGCACTGGAGACAGGAATGGGACAGGGGGTCAGGGGACGCAGCCTGGCGCGGGTGGGTAGAGCTGGGGGATAGTTGTTCCTGAGCGTGGAAGTTTTGGCTGCTTTCCTAGGTTGGCCCAGAGCCTTCTGCTGGTGTGTGCAGCCATGCGTCTCATTAATGGAGCTCACGGGGCACTCAGGGTTACAGAGGGAGGAGTAAAGCATCGTGTTTTGATCACAATGTAGCACCGAACCTCTAGTTCAAGCAGCCTCTGGCTAAAGCAGGCTTGCACTGGGACACTTGGTTCTTCCTCAGCTATGCTTTCCATATCCTGCAGGGGAGAGTTGTATGAAGCCTCACTGAGCCTAGCAAGGGCAAGCTTCTTACAGCTTCCAGTGCTACAAATGGCCTGCCTGGCGTAGGCGGGAGGCTCATGCTCAGAGCGCAGGTCTGGCTTTCCAGAGAACTTCCGGGGATGCGCTTTTATCAGTCAGCTTAGCAATGAGGCGGATCTGTGCAAACGGTGCCTTTCAATTTCTTGAAAATCCGAACATGTTTTAGTGGTTTGTTTCAACATGTTTTACTTTCTTTGCTTTAGTAGCTAGTAGCATATTACTGATTAGGAGACAAAGGAACTCTAGAGTACTTTATTAATTTTATGTTTGTCCCTAAGGGTAATCTGTAATGAGAGCACTTTGGTTATCTTCAGAACATTGAGAACTAATTTATTTATTTATTTTTTTTGTCTTTTTGAGACAAGGTCTCACTGTGCAGCTCAGGCTGGCCTTAAGCTCACTTTATAGCTCAGGCTGGTCTCGAACTCACAATAATCCTCCTGCCTCAGCCTCCCAAGTGCTGGGATTACAGGCATGCGCCACCATGCCCGGCGAGAACTAATTTACTTTTGAGCACCATAGATGGTAATGTTTGCGTGTGGGACAAAACCTCCAGCCGTTAGAGGCTGTGGAAGGAAGGAAGTTGAAGATATATTTTAAAGATACTTTCAATATTAGGAAAATACATTTTAAATACACCACTGAAATATGCTGTGCTAGATCCTCAACAGAAATAGTACCGAGTTCACAATTTCTTCCGGTTAGATCTGTAAATAATAGGGTTCTTTCCTTTTTGTGGGTATCTGCGGGGTGGCCCATAATATAGACTTGTGAAATTTGCAAAATAGACTTGTATTTCACATGGAAGTGCAAGGAGAGGCTGACAGTGTTTGTGCTAAGTGAGGAGACCGCATGAAACTAGCAGAAAGGTGATTTGTCTTTTCTAAAAAATAGCCACTGCATTGGAAATGAGCTTGTTACTGCTTCTCAGAGTTTTAAGTAAAATTCTCCAGGCCTAATTGAAAAATCAAAGTATAGTGAATGGAATTTAGTCCTATTCTTCCTTTCTTTTTAAGCGTGATTCTTTTCAGCTAATTGTAATTTTATTTATCTATTTATTTATTTTTTGTATTTTAGTAAGGGGCTACATGGTCTACAGGGTCTCACTACTGGGCCAGACTTACAGTGCTCCGCCTGTTTTCAGCCTCCCAAGAGCTGGGATTACAGGTGTGTGCTACCGCGCCCCGTCTCAATCTCTGTCTCAGAGTGCCCCAGGGGCAGGGGCAGGGCCGGCATGGCAGGCTGGTTTTCAGCTAATTATAAAAGACGTTCTTTTTCATGAGCATAATGGATCCGAAGTTTGATGGGTGCCACATCTCAGGTGTTAGAGGCCTTTGGGAGCTTCGGCGTGGAGGACGTCTGGCCAGAGGAGCCTAGGGGGCACCGGGCCTGGCCCTGGGCCAGCTTTTAACCCTGTGGTGGGCGTGCTAAGCTGCTGAGCCTTCTGGTTCTGCCCCTGTAGAACGGGAGACCGGTCAGCTCACGGGTTGCTTTGAGCAGAAAGCCAAGCCCACTGCGCAGTGTCACTTGTTTCACTAGTTATCTGTGCTGTGTGTCATAAAGTGGCTCTGGCTGATACTTGAGTATCAGGCCTGTGTCTCATGAGGAAGTGAGGGTCCCACCCGAGCAGCCGCGTGCCTGCTTCTGTAACTAAGCTTCAGCCGCTGCATGGTCACCAGTGGCGCTTCAGGGCCATCTTTGGCTGCCCTCAGGCACCGTGGCAGAGCTGTCCGTGGCCCCTGTGCCCTGCTCTTTGCGGAGCAAGCCTGGGAGTAAGCTGCTTTTAGTGAGCTGCCTCCTTGGTGCCGTGGAGAGGCATGGCTTACTTGCACAGGGCCCTCCAGGAGAAGACTTCGGGATGGACCAGAACCTTTGAAGCTGTTCTGGGGTCAATCAGAAAAGTCCAGGATTTTCTGGGATTGGTGGTGAGATCTCACCCAAGTGGGGTCCACAAATCTGGGCACTGCAGACAGGATTTGGTCAGGGACAGAGCCTCCTGCTGAGCTCAGTTTCAGAGTGTGAGATGAGGGAGGCTGGTGTTGGAGCCCCCTCCTGGCCGCCCCTTTGTCAGCCATCAGGGGGCGCTTAGCTGAAGGTTTCGTTTCCAAGTTGGGTTCAGTGATTCCTTGTAGGTTCACAAATCACCCTAAATTCTGAGGTGAAATGTGGCAGGGGCTCTTGTTACTTAGAGGCCTTGGCTGAGGTGGATTTTAGCTGTTTGTTACTGGGTAAGGCTGTGTGCACACCTGCATTGTTAGGGCTTCAAGCCATACTGCACTTCATTTGATAATTTTGATAGATTCAATGTCAGAGTAATTGTTGGTCCCTATTGGGAGTTCTGAGGATATTTTTTCTCTTTTGTCTGACAAGTGGAGTTCTGCCATTCCCAAGTCTGTCTTCTCAACTGACCTTTGGGGCGGTGGACAGTACATCTGATTCCTGAGAATGCTGGGGTACTTTCGGGTATGCAGAGTGCTTCCGTTTACAAGTTTCATCCAAATGACACAACTGCTCTGTAGTTTAGAAGAGTTGGTATCAGCCCTGGTTTATGGGTGATGAAGATTCTTAGGTCTCTGCCTGAGGCCGTGTGGCTGTAAGGGTGGAGGGGACTTATTTTTGCTTCTCCCTTTATGGTTTGCATTTTCCCTATCACGTCACCTGATGCTTCCTGTCAGCCACATTTATGGAAAAATAGGTAAATTATGACATCTCATTAGTGTTCAAATAAACACCCAGAGGAAAGAAACAGAGAGCCTCACATTAGAAAGAAAAATGGAGACCATCTGCTCTTAGCTGGCCACAGGTGTGCTTGGCTGGGCTTCCATGAAGCTGGCCCATAAATGCTCCTTTACACAATAAAATGGAATTTGTTTTCAGTAGTGTCACACGTAGGTCATGATGATCAGAAGATTGGTCAGCCCCACTGGGCCTGAGTCTCTGTAGGTCGGGACATTGGGCTCAAGCACGATGGTCCCTTTGGGAGGGACACTTGAATTCTGGTTTCCAGCCATCTCTGCTGCCTCCTGTCTCCTCACCAGCTGAGCCTGCTCTGGTCCTAAAGTGCTGGCAAGTGTGTGGGTTTCTGACCTCCCCCCTGGCCTTGGCAGCTGAGTGCGTGAGCGAGGAAGGCCGCACCAAGATCTGAGTCTGTTTTCTTGAAGCAGAGCCCCTCCTCTATGGTCAGGCTACCGATTGGTGCTGAAGAGCAGCAGGACAGCTAGGAGTCAGGGCAAGATGTGTGTTTTTAAATAACTTCATAATGGTTCTGTGAAGGTCAGTTATAGGTTTCATGGTTGTGCCATGGGAGGAAGAATTGGAGAAGCTATTGGGAGGCTGTTAGCAAATCTGTTGGAAGATTTGGAAGCCGCTGGCTCTCCTAGGCTGTTCTGCTAGAGGACCTTGTCACGCTGGCTTTCCTGGTGAACTTGTCCGTTCTTATCAGAGGAGGAGCTTGAGACCTCATTGTTGCTGAGAATGACTCACTTTGGGGAGCCCTGGCCCTTACCTTGAGCATTTCCCCCTAGTTCCATGGGGAGGACAAGGAAGATGGTACTCCTCTCAGCCTCCAGAGAAGCTTGTCACACTGGCTTTCCTGATGGGAACTCAGCTCTCCTCATTGCTGGAGCAGCTCGGGACCTCAGTGTCACTGAGGGTGGCTGTGGAGCCTTTGGGGGAGCGCCGGTGCTCAGCTTGAGTGTTGCTTTCAGGCTCCAGCGCAGATCCCGCAGCCTACTGGCACAGACTTTCTAGGCTCCACCACTGACCTTTGAGCCTTCCCAGTGCAGATCCATGAAGTGGGCCTGCACAGGACATTGTCAAGGGCTCTAGGCCTCCAGTTGGACTTGTGGGAGGCCCTGTTATGAGCGTTAGGTTTTCAGCTGGAATTATGTAGGATATTAAGATCCACGCGCAAAACAGGATTCTTTGGTGTTTAGAGTGTGGACAGATTTCCTGTACTCTTTGCACTGGATTCTTTGGGTGATTCATTATAAAAATAATCTCATAAAATGTGCCGTGTATTGTATTGTTCCCTTGCAGAGCCCCAAAGCATGGCAGAACCCTGTCCTGCTGAAGGCAGTGTTGAGTCTGCATGGGATTCACCTTCAGCCTCTGGGTACCTGTGTGCGGCCTCGCCGGGGGTGCCCTCTGAGTCTCTTGTTACAGACTGTCACTCTAGCACCTCATTACAAGCAGTGAAGTGCTCTTTGGGTAGCTGTCCCCCAGGGCCCAGTGGGTGCTCTTTTATTTGCCTGTAGAAATGTGCTCAGTCGATGGGCACAGAAGTGGAGTATGGTGTTCATTGTCATCCTCGGAGTAAGGAGTTTGCAATTGCAGGGTGCCCATGTAATTTTAAACATGCCTTTAAAGTGGTGCAGCAGGACTATTTAGTGTGGATGTCACAGGGTGCACTTTAGGACAAGAGGAACATAATTCGAGCCAAATATAACTGGGAGTTTGTAGCTTATATTACATTTTCCAATGAGGGGAGATTCAGAAAATGTTTCTCTAAAAAGTTAGACCCGTGTGAAGATACGATTTTGGGGAGATGGTGACGAAGGTTAGATAGAAATGCAGAGCTTTTACCCAGTTGTTCCACAGAATCTGCCCCTTTCCAAGATGAGTTCCCAGGCCTAGAGTGGAGCAGGTCTGGAGGGGGTGCTGGCATCGCTGTGGGGCACTCTGGGGTGTGTGTCTGAGGGCAGTTCGGAAGGGGGCTAGGTTTGAGCTGGTGGACTTGGCGCAGCAGTTTGTCCTCTAACGTAGGCAGGCACCAGCCCAGCCTGAGCACAACAGCCAGGACACAGCGTGGGGCAGAGGAAAGAGCTGGCCCTGGCCTCCTGCCCCCCTATCACCCTGGGGCGTGTGGGCTTGGCTGGACCCCATGTCAGTTTCGGGCCCCCGCTTGCACAGGGCAGGTCCGATGTCTTCTCAGGTTCTGCATGGTGCAGGTCACTGGCCATAGACATGGAACGATACCTCCCTGGGCTCCCGTTTGCATTTCCCCAGTGACTGGTGTCCAATTTCTTCCCTGTACTTATTGGCTTTGTGCAGATTTTCTCTGGAGATGTATCTATTCAAGCCTGGCCCATTCTCCATTTGGTCATTTGTGTTCTGTTGCTGAAGGCCAGCATTCTCCTTGGGATCCTGAGTGGCACTGGGGGGACCTGTGTGCTCTGCTGTCAAGGCCTGGGGAGGGCGTGGCCCATGGCAAGTCAGCAGAAGGACTGTTTTTGAAAGTGTGATGGGTGGGGCCCCCACGGGTCCTGGGCCCCAGAGCAGGACAGGGCTGATGACAGGGCTGGAGAGACAGGAGCTGGCCATGTGCATGGCGGGTGAACACTGGCGGTCCCCGCCTTCCACCCTGGAGCCTTGCGGGCACCCACGCCGGCCATAGCTAGGTGCAGTTCTCCTTGATCTCTACCTCCTTGCTTCTTGTGCTCTGAGCAGAGTGGATAAGAGGTGCGGCAGAAGGTCCAGCTTCTCCTGGAGCTGCCTGTCAGGGGCCCGGGATGACGCAGAGACGGGCTGCGCTTAGCACCTTTTTTTAGGTGTCACCAGGGTGTGTCCCTGTGAGTCCATTCATCTGTGGAGCCACAGGATGAGGGGCAGGTGGCAAAGCTGCACTCTGAGGATGTGAGGTGAGCTTTCCGGAAGCTTTTCCAGGTGGAAACACCGGCCGATCAGAGTAGCTCAGGCTTCCCATGACGTTATCCATGTATTACTTAATTCCAGGCACCCAAAGCCTAAACTACGGGCAGTCTTTCGTAATTTGGTAAATTTTGTAATTTACCCAAATAAAAGGTGGCATTCTCACCTCACATTCCTGCTTGAGTCTGGGCTAGCACAATAAAGTATCTTTCTTGGAATACATATTTTGATGCCTCATTTGATTGTACTCTTAAACCTGTTTTAATCGTAGAGGCCTGATTTCTGAATCTATTTTAGAGTGAGCTTCCAGCCTTCTGTGTTCTGCACAGAAGGTGCTGCATTAGGCAGCTTTGTCTCCCTCACTAATAGCTGGGAGGATGAACTTAGTGGGAGGAAGGGCTCGTCTTGGCTCACAGGGCTGCTCATTGCGGGCTCTTGGGCATCCTGTGCACTGGCAGCAGGACACAGCAGAGGGGGACCAGGGCCCACAGTGGCCTGGAAGGCCACGGTCCGCTGCACCTGGCCTCTCTCTAGGCCCACCTCTGAATAGCTCCCCACAAATGAGACTCTGGCTTAGGCCTTTGGGGAAAGCAGGCTTGTTCTGGGAACTGTTTTTCTTTTTTTCTTCATTTGACCAAAGAACCAGTACAGAAAGAGGACCTTGTCATCTGCATCCAGAGAGAAGGGCTCAAGCCAGGAGTCCCCGTGATGTCCCGAGGCGCACTCCCAGCATCTGTCCTGTGATTTTTCAGATTTGAAGTGAAGTGTGTTTCTTAGAATTCTGAAGCTTGGACCTGTGACCCGCACCCGTGAGCGCAGTGAACTGAGGTGCTGCTTGGGTCCTGTCTGGTGGCAGTGCGTTGCCATTCTGCTGTGCTTCCTCCTACAGTGTCGGCCCCCACCCACACCTCTAATGTGGCTTCCTGTGCCACCTCTCACTTCAGGCGGGGCCTACCCTCTCTCGGCTATCCGTCTCCCAAGAGGACTTCACCCCTCTGTGCCCTTCCCTGCCTTTCAACATACTTCTGGGAGTGCTGTCACGGGGCGCCCTGTGCCAGGCATTAAATGAAAGGCAGCATCTGTTGCCAGTACCCTCAGTGCCAGCCTCGTCCAAGGCATGGGATAGAGGCGACCTGGCGGAGGCACAGATTTGAGATCTGTGCCCGGTGCCTGGTGCGCAGGGACAAGTCCTGCCGTGTGAGCACGGCTGCCTGCTGTGTCTGCACCACTGCCTCAGGTGCCCTTTGCTGCCACCTTGCACACGTTGCTCCCGAGAGATGGTTGCAGAAGCCCCACGTCCACGTGGGCAATGGCCGTCGTAAGAGAGTGGACGCTGCATAGGGTGAGGGGCCTGGGGGAGAGCCCTGGAGATCCGTGCCTTCCCAAGAGCCCCTGCGTGGCCCGAGAGCTCCACTCAGACTCGACTCTGTCCACGCCAGCTCATCGTCATGCAGTGACCCTGAGAGGACAGTGCATTGATGGCTGGAGAGAGGTTCTAAGGATGTAGGTGGAACTTTTCTGTAAAGCTAGAGCTGCTCTGAGACATGAAGTTTGCTGAAAGTTGCTCCTTGGGTCCAGGTGCATGCACAGCAGTTTTCTCTTGCAGTTTTCTTGGTGAGCCTGCTGTTTGCAGGATTACATAATACAGAAAGAAAAACAGCACAGCTCCTGAGGAGAAGCAATCAGCTGAGCAAATCAGTAGTTACTAGAATGCAGGCTGCGGCACATCCTGTTTTTCTAACCTCTCTGATTACTAGTGAGGCAACCCAAATTTCAAGGAGGGAGGACAAGGGTCACTTTTAAGGGCATTTTAACTCTGTGGGGGTCACATCAGCGCATGGGAGAGGGCCTGCCACTGTGTGTGGAGAGACGGGGAGTAGGAAGGGGGCAGGCGACAGGAACCTTCAGTGTGGCTTCATGTGTGCTGTGGATGTGGGGAACGCTTGCTGGCTCTGTGTGCTCCAGAGGCCAACAGGCCAGGCAGCGTCACTCCTGTGTCCCTTGCATGTGCCTTCACCTGGGGCACCATCACTGCGGAAATGCATCTATCATCCCCCTAAACTCCTCCTTGTGCCCTGAGACCTCCTGTTGCTGTGACAGCGCGGGAGACCAGGACTGTGGATGACACTGTCCCTTGGCTGAGCCTGGCAGGGGCACTGGCTGCATAGCATATGGTGACCCACAGGAAGCCCAACCTGTCTCCTGACCCTCCATGGTCATGGGCGCCCCTCGTGCTCGGCCCACTTCTGTTCCTTGCCCTCTGTCTCACAGAGATGAGCTCCACAAACAGCGGTGAATCACTGAGGGACTAGCCACAGTAGGAAGTAGGAAGGTGGCCACCCCAGGCCTGCAGAGGCTGCGATATGGTGGCAGTCATTCCTGGAGCAGGCAAGAGCCATGATAGGGGCTGTTTCACCAGGAGCTGTGGCCACTTTGAGATGTGACCCAGTAGGGAGAGATCAAGAAGGAATCAGTCCCTGTCTTTCTCTAGTTAGATGATCGTGAGTGTTGTCGGAAGGACAGGGTTGGTAAGGTCGCTTCCTGGGGCATAGAGCAGGGCCAGGAAGGGCAACTGGTACCAGCTGGTTCCAGAGGCCATGTGAGGGCATAAATGTCAGGGTTGAACGTACTGACCCCCATAAGGTGGGGCACAGCACCCAGAGGAGGGAAAGTTCCCAGGAGTTGCAGTGTGGTAGTCATGGGCGATGCCATCGGGACCCTTGGGTATCATGTGAGCTATCATATGCCCGAGTGGCTCTCTCTGTCCCTAAGAATTAGTATCCCTTCATGTGTCAGTGTTGTTGTTTTTTTTTTTTTCCAGGAGCAGGGATTGAACTCAGGCCCTTGTACTTGCCAGGCAAGCACTTATCCTACTGAGCCATCTCCCAGGCCCCCCACATGTCAGCATTGTGACAGAACAGGATTAAGCAATGTTTGCTCTCTATAACCTGCAGGTGTAATTTCTAGCCCAGGCTTCTTTAATTTGGAGACATGAATGTGTGCAGAGGTATAATTTAGTATTTCAACTGTACTAAATTTCATAGATTAGTTGTACAAGGCGCTGTAGTCCTAGAGGGTGCCTGTAAGAAAGAACAACCCGCCTGTAATCCCAGCACTCGGGAGGCTGAGGCAGGAGGATTGTTGTGAGTTCGAGACCAGCCTGAGCTACAAAGTGAGCTTAAGGCCAGCCTGAACTGCATAGTGAGACCCTGTCTCAAAAAGACAAAAAAAAAAAAAAAAAAAAAAAAAAA